>JAJCXA010000302.1:0-19384 GCA_026770245.1 Clarireedia aff. paspali H2
AACCCTAACCCTAACCCTAACCCTAACCCTAACCCTAACCCTAACCCTAACCCTAGGGAGTAACGTGCCCTGGGAGATTGATCCAGGTGTGCACACCGTGATACCAAAATTTACAAAATATCAGATGAGGTTCCTGTCTGTCTGACCAGTTAACAAACAATCAAAATCCTAATGCCTAGTGAACAAGACGCCTTTGCTTACTTTGACCCCAACTCCAACAAATCGGCCCTTAAAGCTTGTAACGATTTCAATACCTTTCTGGAAACTGATGGCCCCTATGATAGAGTCATTGCTTTCAGTCAATCTGTTCCTCTTATCTCTTCCTGTATGATTCAGCATGTTAGACAAGGAAGGCCAATTGAGTCTACCTTTAAATGTGCTATTTTCTTCTCTACTGCTGATCTCCTATACGATCTTGATACACTACAGAAGGGTAATAGTGTATTGGTGACAGAGGAATATAAGAAAATAATTGATATTCCAACAGTATATATATGGGGGGAAGCGGACTAGCCTACTGATAAAGCAAAGGAATTTATAAAGTTTTGCAAGTCCGATACAAGGTCATTATTTGTGTATAAGGGGGGGCATAGAGTTCCACGCTCCAGCGCTGAGGATACTATAACGAGGTCTGTTAATATTATCCGCCGAGCTGTACAGATAGGAAAGTATATAGCTTAATATACGTATATTACTTTCATACTACGAAACAGGTAGCTATTATTGGATTTTCAACTTCTCCAACCTACTCACCTACAAGGTTTTGTTTACAATTTAATTATTTTAATAAATTACTTCTTACTTTTATAATAAAACTATAACTATTGAAAGATATTAAACTTTTATTTCTTAATTTATAACAAGTTTATATTTTTCCAAAAAATCAAACGGAAGCAATTCTATCGATCCGCAATATCCTTTATAAAACCTATTAAACTCATTCATCAAATTTTCCAGCTTTCTCTCTAATATATAGTTCATCGTAATATTACCGCAACGTATCGAGAAAGCATAACTCTCTGTACAGCAAACATGCTCCAATCCTATGCTTTCAAATACGAGCAGCCTAGTACAATCTTCTGAATATTGCTTCAATATCGTCGGTGATGGTACAGTTTTTTGCAGCCAGGATTTATATATGATCTTTCGATCGTAGAGCCGGCGTTCGCTTCTTTCTTTCATCAAAATGGACACTGGCGTGCATCCACCCGATGAGCACAAACAGGAGCAATCATCGTGAGTTACACTGGATACTTCCTGGAGCCGTCGGATATATTTTATGTCAACGTTTACTTTCTCTGCGTGGTGTTTGAAATACGCTCCGGGATATGCGATCCGAGATGCGTACATATGTAGACCAGACCAGGCCGGGTTGCTACGTCGTCCGAATTCGTCTGCGCCTTTCTCTATGAACCAAGCAATCATCTCAAAATTCGCTACATCCCAGCTTTGAAGCAATGGCGTTAACCCGTTGCCGTCCAGATAATGGATGTCTTTGAAGCCAGCTTGCCACAACCTCTCAGCAATTTCAGGAGTCATCCGGACGCAACCATGCATATCTACCGTGTCGTAGACTCCTTCGTCGTCTAATTCTAAAGCAGGAGGGGCTTGGAATCCATGTGAAAGCATTGCATCTTTGATTGCCGATACTCGTTTCGCTGACATGTTGAACTCACATACACCGAGATTTGAGAGCTCTGTTTCTGTTAAGACTACTCGGGAATGACTAAGAAAACGTTGATGACGATCGATGAGCGCTTCCACAACAGCATCAACGATCGTGTCTCTCACAGGACCTGAGAGTTCCAAAGCCTCTTGAAGCAAGCTAGTCCCCCATGCAGTTTCTAAGGCGCAGTCTGCTTGCAGTAATAGATTCACTGCTTTTGAGGACTCGAAGGCGAGAGCTAAATGTATAGGGCGGCGGCGGTAGTGGTCTTGCACATTAACGTTTGCTCCGCTTTTGATTAAATAATCAAGTGCTTGAGGCCATTCGACGGCAAAGTGCAATGCTGTGAGTCCGTTGACTGGAGAAGCGTGGTTGATATTTGCCTTTTGTACCACACGGAGAAAATCAGGTTCGGATTGCTGCAAGATGACCGAAACAAGATGCTCGTGTCCATTTACTGCGATCGATTAAAATAACCATATTTCAACGAAGGAGCTAGGAGGTAGACTTACGTTCAATCTGTTCCGGAAAGCGGCGAAGCTCAAGGACCTCTTCTCCGAAATGCTTGAAATAGAAATGAGGATTAATCCTTTCTATGCTTCTTAGTGGCCGCGAAAATTCACATCCGTTATCTACCAACTTCTTGTATATTGCGATGTTGCGAATCCCCACTGCTATAGGAACCGTATCATCGAAGGTAGCATGGGAAAAAATATCAAGGGGACTACCATTACTTCCTGATAGCTTGTCCCAACTTTCTGAAGCGTCGATACTAACCGCATTAGAGTCTGTACCACTGTCCAGCAGAAACTGTATCAACGAAATGTATTCATCTCCTGGTGAGCCACCATCTGGATCGCTCATTACACCACATGACTGGTGCCTCCTGTAAAGACTTAAGACTTCCTAGCTAATTATTAGCTCGAACTTATACTACAGAAGATTAGAAAGACCCACATGAAGTATGGTGTTACCAAGATAGTCCTGGTCTAATGGAGAAGCCTTTTGGGTTTGGTATAAGTGATGAAGAGCTGCTTGGAGATCTGATAAATAAATTGTGCTCTGTCTGAAGCCGAACTGCTTCAGCTTTTCTCTGGTATTGAAAAAAGCCTGAAACGCGGGTGATTTAGCTGTGTCAACAAGCCGGTTACTTCCTATCACTATTGGGGAGATAGAGAATCTTTTATTTGTGGGCCAATATCTGACCTGTAGGCTCACATCTATGCTGCGAGCCAAAAGCCATGACGGTGGAACAAGTCTCGCCATCAGCTCGAGATTTTGATCTGAAGTCGCGTTTCTTGAACAATGGGAATAGTGATAAGTCCGAAATGATCGCTTGAATTGGAGCATTGGAATCGGTTGCCAATGGCTGGTCTGGCTCTTTGACCTACACGTGCAGCTCATAGAATTATGGTGCTGTTCAGCTACTGCTTCGAAGCTCTGATAATACATCTGGCGAAGTTCATCATTCCATTCCCTGAAAGGGCCCAAATACTGGGGGTATTTGGCTTGAGCCTCCGTTTGGTCCAGGAATCGATTCATTGTACTCTTTATAGCAGGGTTCATGTTAATGAAATTGTAGAATTGAGACCACTGTATCGCAAGTTAGACGGTGAAGTTCTCAGTGGTAAGGGTGCGATATCTATACCTCGTCACGTATACTTTGAATTTCCTGAGCAAGGACTTGAGTATCAGAACTGATCTGATCTACCTTGGGCAAAATCTGGTCAGCGTGAAGCTTCATACTGCTCGTATCTGAATGAATTAGTTGGGATTGGGTGTGCATTTCTTCGGTTTTAAGTAGAATTGCTGTTGACACTTGATGTATGTCTTCTACCTGGGAAGTAACTCTTTTAGTCTCTGCTAAGACTTCCGATGATGTCACACTCAGCTGGTCGACTCTTGGATTCATTTGATCAATGGTTGCTACAGTTTTTGAAGAATTCTGGTCGATCTTTTGTGCCAGTGAGACTGATTGTTGGACGGCCAGATGTACTTGGTTCAAGTCGATTTTTGCTTCGGCGGAAAGCTTTCTATTACGAAATTGAGTTATACTTGGTCGAGGCATCAAAATAAAACAAAATTCATCAAAGATATGCTGAGAACTTTCCAGCTTCATATTTATCTAACTTGTTTGATACTTCAAGGTATTGACTATATATATTAGGGATTCTGCATACTTACAAATTCATCTCGGTCAGCCACATGGATAAAGAGCTCTTTTGACACTCAAGGCGCCCACAAGCCTCCAGTATTTCATTCTTAATTTTTGCTGTACGGATGCCCTTCCATCCGCGCTGCCATAACGGATCATTTTTATCGCTTGTGAGGTCCCTGAGTAATCCATCAAGGTGTCTGATTTGGTCTATATAACGACCTAGTGGGATATCTATAAGAGTCGTCGATGTCACCGATTGGAGTGTAGTACGATGATCAACACAAATTTTCTGAGCAACATCAAGTTGCTGGCGTAAATCTGTGTGGAAGTCCCGGATTATTTGTGGCGCATCGCGAACGTCGGAGCAAAATCGATTCAATTTCGAATAGGCACGGAGACCAATATCGACGAATTGAATCACTCCGGCAGCCACGCCCAGCGCTTCAGCCATTTGGTGTAGCTAAAGGTGTGAGCGGCAAGTGTAAAACAGTACAAATTTGAGGGTCGTTGAGATCAGGCTATAGAAAACCAGATGCCCTTGATTCACTACAGTGTATGAAAGTAATCAGAAGGCAACTGAAGTGATCAAGTCTCAAAAGAGGAGGCTGCGCCATAGATAAATATGGACCGCAGCCAAGCTATTCTACGCCTTTCTCTGCATCGTGTGACCGTCACACCCGTTTCCAGCCTGATTGCCTCGATGTACATAGTAGCCGGGGAAACAAAGTTTAAATTTATTCTGGTAGATTCTATCAACAAGGGTACTTTTGTCGAATCAGATCGTCAAAATCGTACAATTCTAGGGAATTTTAACAACAACCGGGGTATACATATTAACCTTTGTTACACCTGCTACGAAGTAACAATTATCCTCGAGTTCAATCTACCTATATATGCCCCAACCCGGCGGATGGTCTGCTCACTCGGTTGGGTAGGTTTGCAGCTTATCCACATTGTTATATGAGCCTGCAGAGTATTCCTTATGTTCTATAAGCTTGGTTGAGGAGGGATTTTCGTGTTTAAGGTGTCTATGCTAGCCAGGGCTAAACAGCATTGTCTGAATACGGAATAGAAGAAGAATATACCCATCACTTTTCTTGTGGTTGGCGAGTTCCCCGCAGATCTCGCAGGTAAAGAAGCAGTTATGGCGGAACTAGGTGTCAACAGGACGTCTTGCCTAAGATATGTCCCTCAGGTGACTTCATCGTCTTCAGGACTTTCAGAGGGTAAATCGAGATATTAGGGAACATTCTAGGGAGTTAATATGCACCTTCTAGACATTTCGAATTTGGATGTGGTCCATTGTAGGGAGGGCTGAACAAGGCCTTGTTCCACCGGGCCGTGATAGACTGGGAGAATCTAGCAATAATAGCAGTGGTGAAAATCATCGATGACGAGAAAATATTATGTAGTTGAACTCATGGATAGTGCGACAATGGAATTATTTTGACGGAACAACTCATCACATAACTCATGCGTTCGAATTTACGAGGCGAAGAATGATACGAGAAGCGCAGTATGGTTGAAAGCAAATAAGGACGACACTGTGAAGGAATGCGTTGAATCACCCACAATTGAAGCAAGAAAATTGGTCAAACAAGCAAAACCACCGGTACAATTTTCGGAAAAATATCTCGACGAGTGAGATAGTACCCAGTGAAATCTTATTTTACAGTATACAAACTGACCCATTACTGAGTATCTCGAAATCATAGAAAGAAGGTGATGGCCAAACTCTTCTCAGTAACCACTCAGCATGTACGCGATGCTACACATTGCAACGTACACAAAAGTTGGCGCATATATCACCTAAGTCTGAGTGTCCTTGCTGAGAGATGTCTATGTTCAGCAACGAAAATGAATTCCAAATTATCTGAACTTGGGTACAGTTGTCAATTAAGGCTTATAGGTACATCTAGAGTTAAAGGTTGATCAGAATATCGTTTTGTTGGATTGTTTTGTTGGATTGTTATCGGATTTTGAACGGTTGTTCAAGAGAGGTGCACATCATCGGACATCGGCGACTAGACTATTCGAAATGTGGGGAAGTGGATCGGGGCAATTAAGGCTTAGTGGTGGCTTAGGTGGTGGTAGTGAAGGGCTGATATTGGGGCGTTGACGCTAGCCCTAAGTAGAAGAAAGGCGCAGGTACATTGATGAGCCATTGTTACTTACGTTGTCGCATTGGTGACGACTTATGTGAATCGATTCGGCTGATGGAACTCTACAATTTGTTCTACCAAAAGTATATCGCGAACTCAGCGGCTGAGCCGTTTTCTAGGGCCTTTTAACCCTCACGTGTGTATATGCTGCAGTTTCTACCTTGTAGCATATCCCTTGGGAGAGCACAGGCCAGTTTTGCGGGGTTATGTCATAACCTGTATAACCAACCCACAACATCACGAAAACATCAATTCTACGTCGAAGCTACGAAAACCAAAATGAGCAACAATGTACCAAGTATATCCCTCGCAAGCTCAAATCATGGCAGGCGCCCGCCTCCTGCGCGTGTTTCTATACGCGCTATTCTATACGCGCTATACTCGTCGAAAGATGCGCCACTCGACTCTTCATCCATCCTCTCGAATGGACTGCCGAACACTTACCTGCTCTCAGCGTTGATCTTGTTGTATCTGATAGCCTAAGGAAGTCTGTAGCAGAGAACACTAAATGTTAGATTGATGGGAGTATACCAGGAAGAGGAGCAATATGGGCGTTGGAGACCACTCGGAGGGGATCGAAACACATGCATCTGCGAGAACTTGTCCAAAGAATGGCAGAATCACAAGAGCTGCGCTTCATGATGAGGATGCTATCTTTCGAGTACGAGAATTACCATGCCGCTACCCTCTCTCCCGTTTTAATCGCCTGGCGTCAATATACATCAATGGAAGGTGCAGTAATTCCAATCTGGGCTTACACTGATAGGTATGGACATGTGTTCCTCGACGCAAACGATACCTGTGGAAAAGGAAGTCATGGGCCTTTAGTACCAAATGAATCGAAAGCAAAGAATGGCTTGCTATTGACCCCATTTATGTCGCTATTCTGATCAGTCTGGCTCAGCCAAGAAAGAAAAGTGGTCTGCAAGGAACAAAATCGCACAAGGTACGCTCTTCTGTTCCGAATAATACGTCGCGCTGATGGAATTACAATAGATTTCTCTTTTTGTACCTATGAACGAATCAAGTACTGCTCACTCGAGTGCCACAAGCCTCAAACCGACGAAAGATGAGCACTCGTCAAAGCGAATAATCACGAATCTTGTACAGTATACTGCCGACATTTCATCGGATTACTTGCAGGAGTTTGAGGAACCTTACACATACTATGATGCGAGTCTCCAGATCGAGAAAAAGACGTTGCCGACCAACGAACCCGCCATAATCTTTCAAGCTATGAAAACTGCTCTTTGCGAGAGCGGATGCTCCTCTTTAGCCTCTGCCTCGAAACGGAAGGCACTTGGAGAGCTGAATCTTGATAAAAAGGACCAAAAGCCAGAAAGTAAACGGAGCAAAGCTTGTGAGGCATAACATACGGCAGAGATCGGTTTCGAAGAGGGCAGACACAGAAGAAAACTCGATAAGAATTTGTTCGATACCTATTTAAAGGAAAGTAATGCAGATCTATCGGCATGCCATCAAACAGTTAGGCCCGACGCTTTCGTCCATACTATGTATTCATCCACGTGGTAAGTATTGCTATCCTGTAAGCCTACACCAGTTCATATTGACCAGAGGAGCTAGTCTCGCAGAGTTTGTGTGCGTAGGCGGGAAGAATATGACTTTAGATTACAATTCGTAGTCATGTGCAGCGTGGTTGTCAATCGCAAGTTGATTTAGACGGGAGATTCATGATGCAGTTGCTAATGTACTCATCGCGATTCGACAGTTCAATTGCAGAACTAGGGTTTTCTTTGCCTTTGGCGATTATACTTAATCTTAATACACTTGTGGTTCCTTGATTCCTTTAAGTGCGCATTGCTATCCTGTAAAACTGCACTGGGTGATCCTGACCACATGAATAATTTAAAGAAAAATTCCAAGCTATTTATTTTATATAATAATTAATTAAAATATTTCAGTGAACTATCTCATCCCATCTAACTCTTCCCCTCCGCCAGAAGTACCCAGCTCTTAAGACTTAAATCAGTCCCTCAGCCATACCAGAGCGCATGCTCTACCAAGAACTCGTGATCCTCTATCTCCCTCGCATCTAGTTCACATATACGCTTCTGTGACCCAGCCCCAATACTCCAAGTACGAAATCCAATTTTCACATACAGTAGCGAAGGACATAGCTCGGACATCAGTTTTATGTAAGCCAATGCGTCATTGGGCACGAAGAAAGGGCCTAGGGTGGGACCCTGGAGGCCGTCGGTGCCAAGGCGGCGCTGGCCTATGAATAAATATTTGAGGAACTTCATGTTGGATAGATGGATTGAAAATTGGTCCTATATCAATGTTAATATACAGTGTGGCAAGGGAAGAAGTAGCAAACTTCGGTCCAGGAATGAAGTTCAAAGGGGGCATATCCATTGAGTAGCAAAATCCAGAAAGAGTGCGAATTTGGTAAGACTTCCTCCGTGGCCGGGAAGCCGATCGAGAATTGTATATGGAGCTAGCGCATCGTACCCGGGAGGCTTTTCTAAAACTGGCACTCGGACATTGGGGGTGTTTATTACATTCGTAACTTCTCTGGTCGAGAGTGTGGATAATCGTGGGAGGTTCAGCGATTCGAATTCTTTTAAGAGAGGGTCATACATGCTGTAAAGCCGGGTCACCCTGAGATGTCGAAGATCGGTCCTATTTCTTAACCCGTCATCTATCCAGGTTCTGAGTGCGCTGTTGAGATGAGAAATCTTAAGACTGCGCAAGGAACCGACATTCTCCAGGAGCCTATAGTCGATATCACAAAATTGAGTGGTACCGGTACTCTTGTTTTCTACGATCAGGCCGTTAAAAAATCCCAGGTCAGTGAGAAATGACGTATTGGTCAACTTCTCTAAATAATTATCGTTTGTCCCAAGCGCAGACTTGATAGGAGATAACCCGGCGGGAAGATCAAGTCTACTTAGCAGCAAAGGTTTTGCTTCACATATAGTGTGATAGTAATCGCAAAGATGTTCTAAAGCGTTCTTGCTGTCCTGCCTATATCCGTTGTTTGTATAATACGGCAGAAACGAATGTGTATAGTCAGAAATACCAAGCACCAGAACCTTGAGATGGGGACATCTGGACAGCAGTTTAGCAATGACTTCCACTTCAGCTGTTATGTTTTCAAATCCGAAAAGCTCGAGAGATGACAGATTTTGGAACTGTTGTAATGTGATTGTAAGATTACAATGTCTATTAAGCATCATGCGAACATTCCGAAGCTTTGTGTATGTTTGTAAAGATTTTCGGAAGCTTTCATCTGTGAAGGTATTGAACACATCTCTGGGGTTTAGCTGGTATATCCACCTAATAGGACAGATCAGTTGGCAGACCAGCTAATGTAAAAGGGAAAGGAAACATTAACGGAGATATCTAGCATACTTCAAAGTCTGTATGTTTGATGCTGATTCCATAAGTCGCAAAATATAATCCGTACAGTCTTTTCTGAGCTGCAGGAAACGCTCCTTGCGATAAGCATGGAGCTTCTCATTCTCCGAATCCTCATCCCCATCCCAATACACACCAATGATCCTAACTTCCAATTCCTTTGCCAGCGAAATATTTGATGGTAGAGGGGGAATGTACAAATCCGGTCCTTCAAATATCAATTCCGAATACCATTTTGAATATAACATCGGCGTAAACATATCCCCTAAGCCCCGATAAACATGCACCAGACATCCCAAAGTCTCAACGTCGAGTTGTTCCCCCAACACAATGTATATTTCCCTAGGAAGCGATAAGAACCCTATGCTGTAAGTAGGCGATTTTATTTCCAGATCCTTGAGTGATAAATGAATAAAGTAGGAAAACTAGTTTGGAAGTTTCAAACAACAAGTCAGAAGAACACTATCTTTATGCGGCTAATATAGGTACCAACTATTGGTTGAACTAGGAATACATGTGATACGTGCCCAAGGCATCACACTCGACAAAACCCATTCGCAGCTGTGTGGCGCGCATAAGTCAGGATATATAGCCCACTTAGGATCAGACGGAATCTCTACTACCCACTGTGTCCATATTCAAGAGCCAATTCTCAGTGACACGGTCTTTGAGATCTATCGATGCGATAGTCTGCGGTAGCCAGAGCCGGCTGATCATCAATGGAAAGATTCCCTTTCACATTCTCAACCATTAGCCTTGATAATGAGATCGACCGGGAGCTCTCCTTCGCTCTCCGTGTACCAATCCATCATATAACAACTCGCTGCCGGGTTCGATACCAGCGCTTCCTTCACCGTGGCGTTTCTTTTATACGAAAACCGCTGCAGGATCTTGACGGGCTTTGGACTGAACATGTTCAGCGCTACGTATCCCGCGCAGTGTTCTGTCGTGGGTTCCGTGGTGAAACTGTGCTCGTAGAGCCCATCGCCGGGCTGAGCTCCTTCTGGAGTGCGAAGGAACGGGGCCTCTTCGGAGATGTTCAGGATTGAGTGCGGGTAGTTGCAGCCATCCGTGTTGATGAAGAGAACCTTGGGGGCTCCGCTGGTGATGACCGAGAGACGAATGTCCTTGAGCTTCTGAAAGTCGTATCGGGAAGCTGGCGTGCTGTCTGAGGGCAGGTACAGCCAGGAACCAAGCCGTTCGCGGACGAGGTCTGCCACTTTGTCCACACGGTCATTTCCGAACTGGCTGTGGGAGAAATGGAATATCATCAGTTCCTGCGAGGAGGCGTGTTGCTGAACGAAGGCCTCAATCTGGGTGATGATGGCACTCAACGTGGGTCCTCTGAGGCAGTGCTGAGTATAGTAGTCCTGCTGGCGGGTATCGAAGTATATGCGCAAGTCAAAGAATCGAATCCCGTCTTCGAGCTGCCGATGGATCGTCTTGGACTCGTCGTGGGCTTGACCCAGAAGTGCGATCTGATCCATGACATACGTGTACGCTTCAGGGCCGATATGATAGGGGGGTTTCCGGAGGTCCTTGTCCGCAGGCGCCTCTTCTGCGCGCAGTTCGTTCAAGAATTTCATTTCCTCGTAGATGATTTGAGAGAGCGTTTTCTCGAACGTATAGGCGGCGCTGTCATGCGTGCCTGGGATCTTGAGCTGAGATAACGTCTTCGCCTGGATGCTGGGCTTCGACATCCACTCCTTGAAGTTGTCAGTGCTGACAGGCGACTTGGGTTGGTCCGCGAGGTTATATTTCTCCAGAGAAACCGGAGGCAGGTTCTCCGGTATCAATGCCGCCAGTTTCTCATTCAGCGACTTGAGAATTTCCGCATTCTTCGTGCTGTTAACATAGCCAGGAAGATAGTACGATATTGGATTCGACAGCGGGAGCCCATTGATGCGGTCCACGGAAACTTGCAGACGGTGGACTTGCACCTGCAGCTTCTTGTTCGGGTCTCTTGTGTCCAGAGTAACCCCGGCGTGGACCAAGAGATTGGTGAAGGTGTAAGCTTTTTCTACGGTATAAGGTGTGCTCGCAACAATGGTGCCGGTGAAGCTGAAGACCAAATTCGCCGTCCAGGGGGATTTTCTACCTTGTTTCGAAAGCGCCGCGTAGGTGCACTCGAGGTTGTCCACGATCACATTGGTGACATTCACAATGTACCACGCTCCCTTCAGAGTCGGGAGGATCGCAGCGAGATTCGCCTTTATGGTGCTGTTGAAAACCGCTTGAAGTCTGCCGGGTCCAGCCAGCAACCAAATGTAGAAATCATACCCATTGGGATTTCCCGGGTCCCGAGGAGCGATAATCACCTCGGACTGCCCTTTGGGACCATCTTTGGAGCGGACACCAGCAGAGAACCCAATTCTGCCCAAGTTGACGGCTAATTGAGTCTTCATGAATTGGAAATTGATCCATGACTGGTTGAAGGATTCGTCGGCCTTAATGTGTATCGGGGGGTCGGGAGTAGCAAGTGATGGTGCTGCGTCCAGCGGCGTGGGAAAGGGGCCCGTGAGATGCGCTCCATTGATGTTCACGGCGATGACACGCGACCAGTCGCTGAGAAGTTGAAACTGTGCAGAAGTAACCATGATGATCTGGTTTTGAGATAGAGTAGAAGAATGGAATGTAGAAAATGATAACCGGCTCTTCATACAGCGAGGAGAAGGACGATTCTTATAGTGATATATAGCCGCTGAGAGCTTCACGGCTTCAGCTGAAACCCCACATTGTAACTGTAACGGGGATCAGACAACTCCCATGGCAGACTAGACTATCCATATTCATGTGCCTTTCAGCCAGCCCTCGATGTGGTGGCTTTGAGTGCCACTAGTTTCGTGGGCAGAACCGGTACATAACCTAGCTGAAATGCAAGTGGCAGGAAGATCAGGTGGTCCCAGAAGCATTTCCAGACGACGAATTCACATGGGGATGAGAAAGAAGACTCATCAAATTACTTTCCAATGAGTGTACGTATATGATGATCTGATAAATTTCAATCACAAGAAATTTGATATTAATGCTGAACAAGTGGTAACCTACGGACTTCCTCTATCTCGATAATTTCTTTATGGGTACAATTTCTTTCGCTACATAGAACTCCCTTTGACCTATACTAGCATATGGCAATTTGAAAATCACGAGTGAAGAAGTCCAAGTGGTACTATTTACCGGCGTAATCAGATCCCCCAAAATTACAGTATATTGCTATAGGAAAGCTCCTCTACTAATAATTTGCAAGACAGCCAGATCATTAAGCTACTAACACCAAAACAATGGCGTGATCACTGTGCTTCCTGTATTCATTCATCTACTCAGGCCACGCATAATCAGTACTTCACCTGCGTGATGGTGAAGACAGGTCGTTGTCCACTGGTAGAGATGCCCTCGAACATGACCGTCACATCGTTCCCATCCGCGTCAGCTCCCTGGTACTCATTCTTTGATGTAATCTTGTTGCCCCCTTCAACAGCCGCATTATACGCATCCTTGGGAGTGGTGGACTCTACCACTGCCGATTTGTACGCTCCAACTACTGGATTGGTGTATCCCTAATTTGATTAGTACCACTGCCCCAAGAAAAAAAAAGAAAGAAAAAAACTCAGGGGCGCCTTACAAATGCAAGATCGAAGCCGATTCCCTGCTGAAGGGATAGCGTAAATGCGTTGCCACCAGTAGCTCCTGCAGGGCTATTGTCGCCATTCACCACAGTGAAGGATCCTACCGAGAAGGGTTCGATATCCGCGGGCCAGGTCTCAAACTTTCCAGTGTTAATGTATGGAGGTGGGCGGACTTTGAGTCCGAACTGCGTGTAGTTCCTGACCAGTCCCTGCAGCCAGTAGCTCTTTTTCTTGGCTGCGGCGCTGGGTTCTGGATTGGGGATCAATTTGGCCTACCATTCAGTTAATTGTGGTTTACGGGACTAGATTCTTAGCAGTCACTTACCTGGGATATTTTTTGTTCCAGCTCCTGAGCATTCAACAGAGTAGTTGTGAGTTCTACCATTTTGACAGGGTTTTATGTGGGATAATGCTGCGTTATCTGAGATTGAGCAGTTGGAAGGATTGAGTTTGAAGTAGACAAACTTAAATATTCTGTTGTGATGAATGAGACAAATATGATTCTCAAAGCTACCTTTATATATCATACATCTCGTCGCAAATGGCCGAGTCACGGCATTTGGCGTCAGTTTCCCTGGGGATTGTTTGTCAATTTCAGCTTGCTACCTCGTGAAGAGGCTTTCGTAGGGCAGCGCACCCGTGGAGTCCAGACCTGAGTCCAGACCTGACTGGGGTTTCAGAAGTCTCACAGGACCAGAACTGGCAGGACTGTAAAGTTGCCGGCGTAGCCAATTCAATAAGATGAATCGAGTTAATTAGTTCACGTCGAAACATTCCAGATGGAAACTGCTGGAAGTTGCATTTCTAGCGCCACGCGTTGCAAACTGTGGAGAGCTAAAGGTATATGGGCTACGAAGTAGACTGCCTGGACTTCTGATACCATGTTAGTGCTCCACGACCGTTCTTGCGTTTAAGTGAAATACCGATGGTTTCCCGTCCAGGGGAGAGGGTGATACAGCCAACTACCCCTGGATATTACGACTAGGTGAAAGTCTAAATATGATACGGTATGTGATAGAGAGTTCACCATACATACTCAGGGGGGCTCAGGTAAGGTAATGTATATGCATTTTATGCTATTTTATACACTTTTTATGCAGCCTTCGTTTTACTTAGCCCACCCTTTCTTATCATGATGGCCTCGTTAAGCGACGCAAGACTGTGCTTCATTCATACGCACGCACTAGAATTCCGTTTGCGAGACGTAGGCTCGAGAGAGTCGTTAGATCTCGAGATAAAACAAATACCCAAGTCAATATTCTCTACGGCGGTAGAAGGCAAGATTCGGTAAAAAGAGGTTGGATTTCTCCACTATAAGTACAGTAGCTGCATTTTGCACACCACATTCTACCCACCTTGCCCATGCTGAATTGTGTTCCCGGCCATGAGGATATGCTAGCCAGGGACCGTTGTACGCTGTGGGGTGAATCGACACGCCCAGGGCTCGTCTTGGACACACACAGCACAGTCGCCAGCCGATCTGGGTAGTCTTCCACTGACCACAGCCCCCTCGACTGGATGGCTGTCTTACCCAAGATTCAATTGTCTCAATGTAACTTGGGGAAAGCGTAGTGCAGTGTGTACAGTAAGGAGGTACTACTGGCAATTGCATCTGGCCGTTGTTTCAGCACGCCACGGCCACCACAACGCCGGGACGTCCCGCCTGCGCTTTTTGCAGAAGGGGGTTCGTTGGAGTGGCACAGATAGATGTCCATTCATTCATTCAATACGGCGCCTCTTCCGCTTGTGGCAGGCGCACTTCGGGATCAGACAATCAGTCGTCTTCCTCTTTGGGCGCGCGCTGAACGCCACCGCTGGGGTCCGGCAGCCATAAACGGAAGGGAACGCTCCCCCGTACCGACGATGGAGAAAAGAGCGTAGAATGGACATAGTGCAGTATCTAGCGGGCAGCTGAAAGGCACCTCTAGAACGCTATGAGCCTCCTAGTAGGCTGCGAAATGGGTAACCATAGGTGGGTTTTTGAACTTTCCAACCCACTTATGGGTACCCAGTGGGTTGCCAAGAACCCAACATGTAATTATCATATAATACACTAGCTGCTTTGAGTAGCTAGATATCTGGATATTTCTATATTTAGATCTTCAATCTCCACTTTTATTCTATTGGGTACCCATTTGGGTCGTAGGTGAGTGATATCACGTGGACAACCCATCACCCATGGGCGAATATCGCCTATGTGCGCTGCTTCCAGAGTTGGCCTGAAATCGACACAGCTGAGCGGTGGTCGAGACCTAGTGTCCTGGTCTGCTCTGCCCTAAGCTGATAGAGGGCAGTCGGGATGCAAGTGCCTTCCCATGTCAATAGCGTGGGCATGCGCTCGGCCTCAAGCTCGACCTTAAAGTTGGGAGTGTCACCAGAGGTTTGCTGATATTTTTCTGAGATTAAAAATCTTTAGTGTCTGCAAAGTATCTCCCTCGCTCGCGGGCAGCATACTCGGGTGAGAGATATTTTGACATTGACACATTTGGCTGCGTGATCGCGAGCCATTCAGCAAGATGCAACTCAAGCTCATTTCGTTGCCCCTATGCCTTTATGTCAAGTTGGTACATGGTCTGGTGCACGGGCATCCAGACCAACAGCCACTGCACCAGAGCTGTGAACCCCATCCTGTCCCCTCCTCGACGCTCATATTACTGACAATTGGGCCCAGTCACAGAGCAGCTTGACCACGAGCCAGACCTCACGCCTCAGTTTGAATCACCAGAGCATGTGAGTCCGCCATGATACGTGATTTTTCAACAGAACCTAGCTCTAATTCGGCACTAGTCGTCCATCGGGGATCAGATTGTGCTGAAATACCCCGCATTCAACACGAAAGGATCCCACTTCAACTATGACGTGAAAGGCATCAAACTGTCTTTCGGAGACATCATCGCCTTGGCCGGCGATTTCTTTTATCACTGGAAGGTCGGACCCTGTGCGCCTTCCATCAGCAATGACTGGGATGCCTCACCCAAGACCAGTCTCGAAGTGGCGACAGACAACGTGAACCTGCTGCGTACAGACTGGGAAGGCTTCTTGGGATGCACGCTTTCGATCATTAACGAACAGAGAAATGAAACTCTCAAATCCATCCGCCAAGGCATGGATGTTGCACAGGTACGTACTGATTGAAATGGCGTCGTAGAGACCTTACTCACGCTCCTGCCAGGTATACGAACGCATTGCCGGCAAGTATGACGGGAAGTTCTTCACTTGCACCAATAGCGGATATCTCGTGATTTCACTGTGCAATCCGGACCATTTTGGAAAAGTAAGTCAACTGCTGATCTCCCGACAGTCCGGGAAAGTAGCTAAATTACGTTCATTACACTAGGATGCCGAACGAGCCTACAGCTCCGTGCACACGTTGGCGCTGCAAAAGGCCCTAGAGGCTCACAAAAGCCAGAAACAGGAAGATCTCACAGAAGCCTACTTTATCGAGGGGTATTCTCAGCACTATCTGACCGATATGTTCGCCGCAGGACATGTGCGAGTGCCGCGCCGGGTACTACACAGCGTGAAGGTTGATCTCAAGCAGATGCCCGGTGACAAGTGCACCAAGAGGCAACACGACGAGGATGGTGCAAATGGTCTTTGGGTCACAAGTAGAGAAGGCAAGTCGTGGGCAGCTTATGGTGATAAGCAGCTTTCTCAAGGTCGATCAGCCAAGAATCGCCAAATGGTCTCCGACGCAAGTCAAGCTAGTATAGACGAGATTTGGGAGACTTTTGAAACTGGCTATCTCCCCAAAACAGCGGATTTCAGAGCACTCCAGAAGGTACGATTACTCTAATCTGCGTGCTGAATAAAAAAAAATTTAATCATCTCCAGATTCCGTTGCCAGAAAAGTCCTTCGGCTCGACAAACTTTATCCCTCTTTTCGAGAGAAGCCCAATTGATAAAAATATCCTGCTTTTCAGGCAAAATGTCGATCAGAGAGCCGTAGGAAAGTCAAGAGAATCACTTAGCATTGATCAAGATAACACTGGCTGGTCGACTCTGAATGACAAGATCGGTGGCTCTGGAGCGGCAATCAATATGTACGTCTATACGAAATCATTTGCATCGGACCAGAAATTTCTCCACCTAGGCCAACTCGATTCCGCAGATTTCAACATAGTTGCAAACACGTACGGCCGAGTCGATGCTGGCAACTTTGGTCAATATTGGGGTATGACTTCTCAAGGCGTGGCAAATGTTGGAGCCTCGACCAAAAAAAGGAGGTGGACAGATGTCCAGAGTGTGGGAGATGGGGTATTTTCTGTCACTGGTAGGCAGTCCACAAGCGGCATAACGAGTGATGCAATCCATCTTGGTCTCCAACTCCGGCAAAGCGGATCGGGCCAGCTAGAGACCGATGTTGTCTGGAACCAGAGTGTGGACGACGGTAATAATAATCTTACGGTCGGAGAGACGATATATGGTTCCTTTGATCGGGATTCCAAAGACAAGATCATGGTCAAATATTTTGACGGTTTGAAATCAGATTCTAAAATCGAATTCTGGTCACTGGCTTCGAGGCTCGACTCCCAGCCTGTGAAGCACGACTCTCAACTGAGTACAGCAAAACTAAAGTGAGTTGTATTGTTCTGAGACGAGTATACAGAAACTAACGTTGTAAAGCTTCCTTATTCCTCACAGGATCGACAAAACAGACTCATTCTCAACACTGGTGGGTTATTCAAGTGGACCATTGTCGACCTCCTCGGGAAAATGGTATTTCTGTAGCTGGAAATCCAACTACCAGGAGACCGTATTCACAACACTGCCAGAGACCAACGCTAGACGCGCACAGGCTTTACTGTCCGATCCAGATTCCAACCTTCTCATTCGTATCTTCTATGGCAAGCTCAATCCCAAGGTTGCAACGATTGAGTTGGATATTCTTTCACCAAGTCGGGATGAGCAGAACGGAACAATCACATTTGACTCGGCGCCGAAAATTCAGGAATTCCCTATCACCTGGCATGGGTTGATCGAACAAGACTACCTTCTCTGGTTTGTTGCCGATGTTAACGGCGACAGATACGCCGACCTGGTCGCCTACACATCAGACGCGAGCAACTTGTTCCTAGACGTTCTCGTCTTTCCAGGCCGGGCGGATAGCACCTACGATCCCCCAGTCGTCAGTCCCATCCAGCTCGATCCCAAGATCGGCAACTTGATGACTGGAGAATTCCTACGGCCATTGTTCACGACGCAGTCGAGTTATACCTACTCTGACACGGGGAAGCGAACCTCAGCAGGCATCATGTCTTTCTTTGACAACTACGGCATTATCGGCACGAGGATTGTGGCACCAGAGTCGCCCGGGTCGTTCAAGTATGAGTTGAAGGGACAAGATTCAGCCATTGCTGGTCAGCGGTCGTCGACAATTGGAGAGAAGCCGGAGAAGTGGATGGGGTTAAACAAGAAGATACACCAAGTTGGTATTGTGCCTTTCTAGAATCTTGGCGGAGGTGAGCCCTGATGATGTCGTGGGATATAAGTAGCTTTCTAGCTCGCTATATCGGCGGCTCTTGAGTACTTGTAGATCCATGCTACATGCTGTTCAGTAATATAATAATTACAGACTAAATTGATAATAACAACTATAAGTGCATACCAATTGTATCTCGAGAAATATTACGAAGTCACTATATAGCCAGGGAACTTTAAGCTTAATAGCTCAGCTTAATTATAATAGAACTTTAAGAGAACAATATAAGAATAAGGATTATATAATAGAGTGCTGTGAAGTTATAATACTTTTGAAGTTATAATAATAATATTTGAATTTGTGAAAATTATTCAAAAATAGAGATTTTTAATACTTTTTTGAGGTGGTAGTGGCCTGCTAATAATCGATTTCTACCAACATTTCATAAAATTTCTCTCTTAATTAGAAACAACATTCTACTCACTTTATATTTACTAATACACTTTATAATATACTTTGAATATATATTGATTTCATTTTAACACCACTTTCAGTTTATTGTATAATAATAATATAAGTGATTTTACAGCTTTAAAATCTTAATATTCTATTTTATATAAATTATAATATCTTGATTTAAAATCTTCAAGTAAATTATATCTTTTATAAACTTATAAAAAGTATATTTTATATCTTATTTATCTCGCCTTTAATAGATCTAATATCTTCTATTCACTTATATCTTTTATAAGCTTATAGGAGATATAAATAAATAAGATATCTTATAAATCTATATTATCTCTTAACTATAGTAAAATAATATTAGTAAGATTAATAATATTAGTATATCTTAAATCAAGATATAACTTTTAAATCTTTTTATAGAGTTATTATAAAAATAAAATTTAATATCTCTCTCAAATATTTATATACCCTTCTATATATATATATAGCTTTTATAAGCTTATA
>JAJCXA010000303.1:0-19101 GCA_026770245.1 Clarireedia aff. paspali H2
CCATTGAATACAATAAGACCGTGCTTTGGCGGAGCGTCTGAGTCACCTGAGATAAGATTTATCGACGATCAGCGGTCGCACACGTGATCAACGATATTTACTGCAACCGAATATGAACCTCGTCAAATAGGACAGAGGGCATCATTGAGTTTGTGTCTCAACTGACAGATCGACATTTCATTAGCACTCAAAACGGAGGGTGGACGAATGTGGGTTTCTATAATTAGAAGGTTGCATTTAAAAGAGTGAATCATCTCCAAAATTATTTCCCGAGTCCCGACAGCAATCCTACCATCATTATCACCTATCCCTCTACGAATCCGTTATGTCAGATAGATTTTCAGCACCATCGTCCTACTTCAGCACGCCCCATCATACCCGATCTAATCCGAACCATGTCCAGCCGGGAGCGACGCCAACAGACCAGCCACAAGATCTACTCTTTTGTCCAATCCGTGTCCTGCTGGAAGAGCAGCGAGTAAGCTCGCAATGCTATCCGCCCTCTTCTCAAAGCCATTTCCTGCGGGGAGAGCGGCCAAAAGACTCGCGACGCTATCCACCCTCTTTTCAAAACCATGTCCTGCGGGGAGTGCTGCCAACAAGCTAGCTACATCATTAGCACGCTTATCTGATCCGTGACCTGCAGGTAGTGCCGCAAGAAGACTTGCAATACTGTCTGCTCTCTTTTCGGATCCATGCCCGGCAGGAAGTGCTGCCAGGAGACTTGCAATACTGTCTGCTCTTTTTTCGGATCCATGTCCGGCAGGAAGTGCCGCAAGAAGACTTGCAATACTGTCTGCTCTCTTTTCGGATCCATGTCCGGCAGGAAGTGCTGCCAGGAGGCTTGCAATACTGTCTGCTCGCTTGTCCTGGCCGTGAGTGACTTCAGAAGCGCCCAAAAGTGTGTCGACTTCATCATCGCTGAGGCTCCTGGCCGCCAGCTCAATGAGTTCTTCTTGGCCACGAGCAGAAATTTGATCAAATTCTGCTCCGGCATTAACGATTGCTGCGTGGAGCTCCTCAAGAGCCATACCCCTCTCGGTAATGGTAGCGATCGAAGTGGTGGCAAATGCGACCAGCGCAAGGGAAAAAATGGATGAAGTACGCATATTGAAAGACTTGAGATTGTAAGGTGGAGAATCCAATAGGGTTTGAAAAAGACTTTTTGATATGCACAGCACCGCCAAGGAAAGAAGGGACTGCTGTTGGGAGTTGAGCTTCATATAGTCGAAGAGGAGAAAGAGGACAGCCAATCGCAAAAGATGTCTCATACCACCAAGGCCTTTCATCGGAAGACACACGATCCAGAACCTGAAATGATCTCATTCATGCGAATGTACCGTTTCAGGCTTTCAGCAAATAAGCTTTCTGGCAAGGACCCCCGCAACGTATTCGCGGTTGACTTCCTTACTGTGCATCGATTTTGTCTGTGCGCGGCTGACATCTATATTAGGAAACGGAACGCGTTTGGAACATTTGAGGAAGCGCGGTTCCGGTGGGAACTTGTAACATGACCGTAACAAGACCTACTCATCTATCAATTCACCTGAATGGCATACTGATTCTTAGCTTCCGTTTTGGAACATGGAAAGGTTAGTTCGTTCATTCGATATGGACATGCTGGAGGAGATAGTATAGTGACAGCAGCATCTGATACCTCTAACTTTGACACGTCGCACGGACAATTGGTCGAGACTCGATACTAATGCTTGAATTTGAACTCCGGTGACGTTCCAGGCTTAAAGCGTTGCATGAAATGTGGTGTTTTCATTTTCATCGGATGCCGGTGAGAATGAGTAAAAGGTGGTGTTGGAGTTGCGAATGAGGTTGATATTTTGTTGCGATCAACTCCACGACCTGTGAAACCTACGATGACTTAATCTCTCTCCACTACAAATTTGTACGTACGGAGTCTTGTTAGGTTTTAAATATCCAGAGTTTAAAGACTGCGAAATCTAGATAGGGGTGATTATCATATGATCTGTATAAATCCTTGTCAGTGAGGTTTTTGTACTGTCCTTCTTCTTCTTCTCTCTTTTGCTTCTCATAAAAATTTGGTGCAGCAAAGTGCCATCAGATGCAGGGACCTACAGTACAACACTTTTCAACTCTTTTAGATTCGGTACGTTAGTTCGTCTGTGAGTAGGAAATCATACATACTTGGGTACACTGCCAGTGCATGTGATACTCACTCGACAACCTCTATGAAAATACTAATTCAATGGAGTTCAGAAGTTATACAGATCAATAGATCTTCCTTCGCACCGCGTTAATTTTTACAACTTATACCATGAGCTGTTACCAATATATCTACTCCAAAATACAAAGACCTAGCTCGTTTTTGTTGATATGGTATGTTGATAGATTTCATCTTTTCATTACCCACTCACGGCTCAGCTTTGCGCCGGTGGTAAGCTTTTAATCATTGCTTTTATTATTGAAGATCTAAATCAGAATCTAAAACTGGTTCTACTCCCAGTTTTTGATATTTGACAACATTTCCATTTCCGGCCTACCTACGGTTCTTTCACAATGGTCTTCCGATCCCGGCCCCCCAATCAACCACAGCCAATAACCCAAAGCATCCGTCTATCTCAATACGGCCACCTAGCCCTTTATCCAAATAGTGCAGGATAATATGTTAGATGAAAACCCATTTCAGGAGATAAACAAAAATCTTCATGAAAACATAAACGCTCCACTCAAAAATCTCTTCTCAAATAACCCTCCTCCAGGGCGGCTCCAACCTCCATCATCTAACTCAGTCCAAACCCAAAGCTCCTTCAATTACCAGTTCTCACTTTTAGAAAAAAAAAGAAAGAAAAAAAAAAAAATGCCAGCCAAACATCCCACGCCCATCAAACTCATCCCCAACGCCGCCACCTACCCCTCCACCACCCCCCAACAAACCGTCCAATGCGTCGCCATTCCACAGTCTCGCCCTGCTGGGCGATGCAAACTGCAGTGCACGGAGATCAGATCGAATCTGTGCTGGCGGCATAGAAGTCTGGGAGTGAGCAATGATCACTTATTAGCAGCGTCGGATCCGTTGAGCAAGAAATCCAAGTCCCTGTCCTCGTCTAGGAAAGCAAAAGGAAGGATCACGACAACATCAACGCGCGTTCAAAAGCATACCCATACACAAACACAAACACAGAAGCAGAGGAGAAAAGAGAGAAGTAAGGAGGCGCAAGAATTCAAAGAAGATGAAAGAAGTGTAGAAAGAAACAGCAATACAATACCTATACCCAGCCCAGCGTCTGCACAGATGAAGGCAAGAACTACTGCATCCCATAATAACAGGCTTAACAGCAAGGAAAAACTAAATATCCAAAATCCGACCAGGATATCACCACCTACAACACCTCCCAGATCCAAACGTTTTTCCGCAAATGACTCTTCCCCGCCGAAAGCACCAAAGAAGAAGAGGAAAACAGTGATGTGGAAGGATGTAGAGGGGTCGGGACTTTTCTCGCTAGAGATAGCGATGAGTGCAAGAGCGAGGGACGAGGGCAAAAGTGGAGCAGAAGGTAGAGGGTGAAAAGATGAAGGAGAAAGGGAAGGAGAAGGAGAAGGAAAGTTAGAATTGGAGTGGAAAGAAAAAGAAGGATGGAAAGGGGGGGGGGGGAGAAGAATCCTGGCAAAAAGCCATGTCTGAAGTATTTTAGTCAAGGTAAGAATTTTACTTAGAACGATAATTATATAGAGAGAGGAGCTATAGTGTTGAAACCACTGGTACGAATTTAGTGGTAGTGCCTATATAGGGCCAAAATCAGGAGAACATTAGGGGCATACTTATGGGTTCATAGAACTATATTGAGGCAACTTATGGACCAAGCTAGCTATGAGCTTGGGAAATGCCTATATAAGGGCAAGTCCTTCCCACTGTAGATAGCTCAGTAGAACAGTTGAAGCAAGTACAAGCACAGTTTGCTTTGTCGTTAAATCCATTTCGAGCTTTACAGGCACTATTCTTTGTGTCAACCTTCTGTACTCTCAATATATAATAACAATAACTTTATATACCTCAAACTAAACTAACTACTCGCCAGAAACGGAAGAGCGTCCTGGATCCCGTGGCGCGCATATATTGTTTGAAAGTCAATCTCTAGCTCTTAATCTAACTATTTCGAGCTAAGAAAAGAGTATGATCGTGGTTCAAGAAAAGAGAAGATGAAGAAGGTGACCGATTAGAGAAGTGAGGATTGCATTTGTTGGATATACATCGCATTATTTCTCCCACTGACCTCTAGTAGTTATTGTAAAGCTGATCCGGGCTTGGAGAAAGCCCTATCTGAAATCTTGAGCACGCCGTCCATCATCTTGCAGCTCAGATACTGTAGTAGATGCTTGTAATTCTCGATACATTTCGAACATGTCACATCAGCTCCTAGAATAGCTATATTATTGACCACCAGCTGTCATGGAAACAGGGTGGAGAGAAAACCTGGTGAATACTTCCATTGTGTTGGCTGTGAAGAAGTACTCACGGCTATTGTAAGTTAGTTATATGTGGTTGAGAGGGGACTGGTCATCATTCTAAGTACTGTAAACATTCCAAGTACTGTAAAACCTACCAATTCAATCCACAGACCACTGTAGAACTAACATCTGAGGTTCTCACAAACTTATTGTGATTCAATTACCAGCCACCAACCACCAGTATCCCAAATATGTAGTAAGATGAATACAAATAGAACCCCCCCCCCATTCTCATCGGCAAAACCCCAGGTAGTAACCTAACATACATCATTTATCATTTTCCCATCCTTTCCTTGTACGCTTTCACACCTCTACACTCTCCCAGTCTCTAGACTATCCCATCTCCGAAGTTTGAAAAAAAAAAAAAAAAAAAAAAAAACGCTAAAGATAGCTAGCTACTCAAGATTATCCACCCTGGGAAAAGAAAAGAACAACCCCACAGCGTTGAAAAAGGAACACAATCCTACTATAACAATGCTCTTCTGAATAGCAAGTCAACCGAATATCCTTCCTTCCTTCCCACAGTACAGTAGTCTGTTTCCCCCTCCTCCCCCCTATTCACAACACCAGTAAAATAAGTATATACTATATAGTACGAAACCAGCGCGGGTTTAAAACCCCGGCCCAGCGTTGATTGATAGATATATGTATGTAATTGGCGTCTGTCGTCTGCGTCTGTCGTGATCAAGTTACAGTATCCTCGAAGCTCGTCTGTACAGTGCAGTAATCATCGGTTCTCGAATTACTAACCAAAAGCCAAGAACTTGCTCTCATCGTCCTCCCTGCTCTTCGGGTTTTCAGACTCCGTCGTCCTTCTTGATATATATCAATCACTCTACTCTGTCTGTCAACGTTGGACTGTATATACATATCTTATCAAGCTTCCGTAGAATCTTTTTACATATACAAAATATGATTATATTAAACTTTAAACATCAAAAGTGATTTGATCAAAAGTATCAAGATAATATATCTACAACTATGCTTTCTCATTTCTCCTCTTTTCTCCTCGCCTTTCCCCGTCTTATCCCTCCCATCCCCCTCATTTCCCATCATAAGAACCACACATTAGTTCCTATATATATCAAACCAAACCAAACCATTTCATCACCGAACACATCCCTATCCCTATCCATCCCATCCCATCCCATCCCATCCTATGTTATGGTAAATAACAAATAAAAAAACAAAGAGGGTATGGATTTCCATCCCAACTGTAAAATCCCATATATAACATTACAAACGTAATATAACGACCGAATCCAACGCCTCGCCAACCCAGTAGTATAACCCTAGTAATAAGACATGAAACACCCAAAGAGAATGATGATGAACATGCCTTTCTTGCTTTCGTCCTTATCCCCTACCCAAATTGAATCCTATCCTATCCCGAATAATCAAACATACCAGGACAATTTTCTTTTTGGAAAAGCCTCCATTCCGAGTATCCATCCATCCATCTGTCCATCCATATATACCTTCGTCAAAAAATCTTACATGTATCCCTGTATCCCTGTATCGACTTCTCCTGTTCGTATCTATCTATTCGTCCAATGAAGGTATCGTTTTATCTTCGATGCGCGCCCCTTTACACCTCATCTAATTCCAACCTCCAGGAACAACAACTTTGTTGAAAGAATCCTGTTCGTTAATCTTCGGTCTCCCGAGCTCCTTCTCCAGCCCCAAATCCAACCCCGGAATCTGCGCAGGCTTCTCCGCCTCCTCATCCTTCATCACAATCGGCGGTTGTTCCAAACTCTTCCTCTCCATGCTATTTCTCTCCACCCCATGTACATCCACTTCCTCGAATCCCTCCTTCACTGGACTAATGCTCTTGTTGCTGAATTGCGATAGCGATAGTGTCGAACCCTTGCTATTTCTCAACGAATTCCTCGGTGGAAGAGGAGGCGGTGGACCTCTCTTTGGGATATTAACAACACCGCCTTTGGCTTTGATCGTCTGCGGGGTGATAACCGTAGCTTGAGCTGAAGCAGCCTCGAAAACAACTACTTCCTCTTCGAAGTCGACTTCGTCATCGTCGGAAAGGCCATCGATCGAGTGACGTCGACGAGCTTCATCGATGTCGGCATCGGTATTTGGAGGACTTCCATTTATCGTCGTGCCGTCGAATTCCTGGCTGTGATTGAAACTCTGATATGGCCCTAGGTCGATTTTTGTATAATCCACTTCTTCGGGTTCTAAAACCACATCCTTCTCATCCTCTTCTAATATGCTCTTATGCTCTTCGCTGTAACTAGGACTTGTACTCGGTGACATGGTACGCGGCGAGAATGAGTCATCCGTCTGCGTGCCCATTTCTGTAGTTTGTGTTCCACGATCTGTACTCGTCCTTGTTCGATTCGACATGTAACTTTCTCTGTTACTCCTCGACGCCTGTGTATCGAGACTCCGTCTGCTGAACCGATTGTACATGGGACTCGAAGGAGACGGGTGATATTCGAATTGTGTACTAGGTGGTCGTGAGTGAGTACCTGCTTCCCGAATTTCCAATCCCGCATTCTCCAAGGCTATAACTCCAAATGGATCTGGGTCATCTGGTTCGGGAATGCCGAACGTCGGTGCGATGGTTGTAGGAGATTGTAGATCGACATCGCCAGGTGCCGGCTCATTTGCAAGTAGTTCCAACATCGTCTTGTCCACGTCGTTTCTTCCTTCTGCAGCTTTAACGGTCTCCATGAGTAACTTGGTTTCATATGGTGGATGTCGTACTTTCCCAGCCAAAATATCGGCGACGCCAATTCTTTGTCCATAAAATCGCTCATTTTCGTCGGTTCTTTCAATGATGACCGTTCCGTCCACTTGCACACCAGCATAAAAGCCACGCGATTTGAGGTATGTAAATACCGGCCGATTGACCTGCTTCCACTTTCCATCATTCTCCAGAACCCCTCCCACACCAACCGGACCCGCGACCGCACTTATTTCCCCTCCTATGGTCGCTCGCACTTTTGTGAATGACTCTAGGGCTTTGCGATTGTTGATGACGACCACACAATCGTATATATCCACTCCAACCAGAAACCCCAGACCTGCGGTATGTAATAATATTCCAGATGGCGGCGACCAAGTTCCATCTTCTTTTCTTGCGATTAGCACTCCGGATCCACCGGCGCCCGAAATCCAGAGACCGGTCCGCATGGTGGTGAAGATTGCCAAACCCACGGCATTTTCTATTACCTTCTGCGGTATCTTCTTAATAACTCTCTGTTTCGCCGTCGGTCCATCTTGTGTCGTGAATCTTTCCTCTTCAGCGTAAAATCCATCCTCTGCGGCGTGGTCATGTCAGCAGAAGAACTCGAATAAATTGAGTTTCCCAAAGAGTACTGCATAGACTTACTGCAAAATGTTCTTAGAATCCGAGCAGCTTTGTCGCATTCCTTGTCGAGAGTTGTCTAACGATTTGGTCAGATTTCGCAGCATTGTATACCTGAAGAAGAAGTCTTACCGGCCAGAAAGCCTCGGAACCGATCTTGTTTGTCAAACGATTGACAGGAGCACCCAGTTTATCTGCCCATGCCCAAGTCTTGTCGAAGCCCTTTTTACTGGTAGTCTTCGTCCGATCCCACGAAGGGAGCCATGAAACAGCCCTTTGCATTGTGCCTGGATTGGTTTATTTTTTCTCTCTTTCCGCGTAGGTGTGTGAAAAGCCCCGTTTAGGCTATTCGAGGTGGGATGGCGAAAAGTGTCGACTGATGACGACGGGGTTTGATTTTTTCCGTGTATGTGCGAGGTACGAGTGATATGTGCAGGAACCAACTCAAAAAAGAACAAGCAAAAATCTAGAACTTCGATGATCTTTTATCCAAATTAATTCGTCGCATGCTTGGGAGTTTGTTGTATAAGAATGTAGAGATTGGAAGGAGAGAAGAAGTAAAAGCTCAACGCCTTCCCCCCGAATTATTGATTAAGGATTAAAAAAGAGGAGTAGGAAGAGGGGGAGGGGGCTATTGATCTCATACGAAAACTCCCAGACAATCAGGTGGTGTTCAGGCACAGCAGCAGAGTCGTACTCGAGCAGTTTCTATGACTGAGTCTGTCTGAGTCTGACTGAGTGGGAGAAGGTAAGCAATCGTGGAGTGACGAAGGCACTTGAGCCAAAGCGCATGCACACCAGAGACTTTCGTAGGGGAAACGGTATTCGCGGAAAGCTCGTAATTGGTCGATGACGTTCGAAAGCGGCAGTAGCGCGGTAGGCAGGAGGCGGTTCGGCAGGAGGAGCTGCAGGTTTTGGAGCGATTTTGGAGCGAAGAGAGACAAAAACTCGACTAAGTCCGGGGGCGAGGCTGAGTAACGTCAACACTTTTAGCACTTTTAGCACAAAATGGAGAAACACGGCCCAATGGCTATCATGTGCAACCGCATTCGAGGGAAAGGGAGAGAAAACTCGGAGTCGGCGGACCCCAATACCACCAGAGAGGAAACTGGATTGGGGGAGTGTGAATGGGGTGATGATGTATGTCTGAGGCGAGCCCGGGCACAGGTTGATGGGACGGAGGAAAAGGATTACATACCAAGTGTGCAGTTTGCAGCTTTTTGGCCGTTGTGGTTGGGTGTTGGGTGTGGTGTGTGGTGTGTGGTGTGTGTTGTGTCAGAGAGGGAGGGGCGGCGGAATCAGGAAGAGGACGCGAACACGGCAGGCATGGCCTTGCATACAACGACAGACAGAGAGCGGGACGAGTATGAGTATGAAGTATGTGATCGACTGGCTTGATGATAAATTCTTCGGAGGTTGGAATGAGCGAACGATTACCAGCGACAGCGAAGTTGCCCGAGAGCTGATGTCATTTATCGCTTGAAGTTGGCCAAGCGCTGCAAGGAAAGGAAAAAGATCGGATGGAAAGCTACAAGTCAGGTAAGGATTCTCGAGTACACAGTAATTGTTCCGACGACTGTGACTGATATACTTTGTAGAGAGAATGTCGTCGGGATTCGATGGCAAATATTGATCGCGATGAAAGCTTCTAGAACGACTTTCATCCGAGATAACTTTTAGCTTTCTTTTTTTCCTTTTTCTGATCGACGAGATGGCCAGCTCAATTTTACATACAAGTCCTTTCAACGTAGCGAGTTCGTCTAGTTTTAGCTTGGCTACTCGGCGCGTTCCTACTAGCAATCTCATTTCAAATGAAGTGCGGACTACGGACTGCTTCGTACAAACTACGGACTACTTCGTACGAACTACGAACTACCTACGAACCATTCTATTCCCATCATGCACGCAGTCAGTAATTAAGCAGATCATGTTCGTCTCATGAAAGGGAGAGAGGAGGGGCCGAGGGGCCATATGGCAAGGCGAGTCTGCGATGTTTCATCAGCAGGCCAATTCCCTGGCGAAGGGGCTCAAACGAAATGACTTCATCACAGGGCTTCGTTACAAATACAGTACAGAGAGCCACTCCACGCCACACTTGCTGTACTTCGTACACAATAAGTACAAGTAGAATCGGCTCCACCTGCGTGCGGGCGGCCAGGCGGCCAGGCGGGCACTTTGACATTTTGACAGGATTATTTTGATCAGCACTATTTCCATCACTAAAACACCCACGCGTGCACACACACACACACACACACACACACACACACACATACAAAGCGGGACTCGAGTCGATTCGAGGCTTGGGAAACAAAAAGAAGAGAAACACAACTTGGACCAAGCAACCAACGCATGAGAAAGGCCCCGGCCCGGCCCAGCCCACGGTACTGACTAAGGAGCAGACCAGAAAGTGGAGAAGAGCAAGAAGCGGGCTCCAACCGCCCTGTCCTATTCCTGTTCCTATCTGTGTTTCGTTTCGCACCACTTACTCTTCTATGCAGAGTGAACTTAGTGAAGCTATCTTCACTGTTTCTCGAGTCTTGCATAGTTAATGTTAATAGTGTATCCACTCTTCAGCTAGAGTATGTACCCCGTTATCGTAGGCAAGACAGACAACACGGATAGTTCGCATCCTGCATCCATCTATCCATCCATTCATGCATCGATCTGTAGCCTCAATATTCGAGACTCTGGAGAGAGGTCTCAGATTCATAAATCGAGAAAGAAGAGAGTCTAGATTCCGGGTGTTGAATTGGCAGAGATATTCATTCATTTGTCCTGTTTTTCATTGCTTTTTTTGCCTAAGGAGATAAGGGCAGCTCTGGGTCTGTACAAATATCGGATCAATTTCAGCGGTTGCAGATCAATTAATTTGTCCTCTAACTTGACTTGAACTCCGGTCGCCCCCAGCCATGCTCCTGTATGCATCCCCGAATTTCGACATATCCCTATTCATACAAGTACAATGCGAGTGAAGTAGCTTCCCCTCTCTCCTAGCTAACACGCACGGTTCATCCCATTGCATATCATCGCATCCCATCCCATCTTGATCGAAGTCGACCTCGAGATCCTGAAACTCCAGATCGATCCTCCGGATCGTCCCTGACTTGGTCCGGCACACATCACCCCATCCCCATCACAATTGACTTTTCGCTATTCATTGATTCATTCGTTCGTTCGCAATTCATCACATCGTCTATTCCCAAAACGAAACCCAACTCGTTTACAAAAGACCCTTAGTCAATCCCTCCCCACCGGACTTCAATCCTCCCACCAATCCCCCGTTCGATCCTCCGAGCAGACCCTCGCCGCCTTGCTTCAACCCTCCAACGAGACCTTCCCCATCTTGGACTGCTTGCGCTTGGCGGTTACCCTTGAGATCGCCTGTGGGTGGGGCGGTTGTGTTAGTATGCATGGCGTAGAAAATAGAATGGAACAGGGGGAGTTTTGAGCATGTGAAATGGGGTTACAAAGTGGTACCACTGTACAGTATAAGAAATGCACACTTACTAGCGAGGAAGTCCGTTCCTTCTTGTAGACCCTGCATCCCCAACTTCTTTGCCTCGGCCTTGGCCTTGAATTTGAATGCGAATACGCCCAGGTCTTCGATGTAGTCGTCGAGAATGCCGGCGTAGTATGCGCCGCCAATGACTAGGAAGATGGTCGCGATGGTTGCGAGGACGACGAAGGCGGTGTTGGCCATTTTTGATCGCTTGGACTGATTGGATTTGATTGATTAAGTTATGGAGGTTTTGAAATTGCTTATTCAGTGTTGGTGGAATGAGATAATTTCGTGATGGGAAAGGTAATGAAGTGTTGTGTGATCAATTGAAATAACCTCACAAAGATGGACAAAGACAGCTTCTTATACCATTAGAACCTCTCTTCAATCTACCTACCTCATCATATCGAGATTTTATTGTAGTTCAATCATCCCGCATATGACGTTTGTGGGCGTTTCTTGGAAGTTGTCGTTTATGCATAATAATCAAGTTTGTGGCATCGCCAAAATCTTGGGACCTGGCATATGCCATACATATTCCTGGCAGATAACGGTCCCCGAAACCTAGAAGCTGGGCTTGGAAATCCCCGGGTTGTTTTCTCTTCTTTTATTGGATGACGAAGACTACGTTTGCGTTCCGGAAAAATCAGGTTGATTGGGGACGATGTGTTGGAGGTGATTGTTACAGTATTAGCAAAAAAACAAATATCTTGGAGGAATTGAGGTGCTGTAATGTTTTTTGTGTTCAAAAATATTGGGAATTGCCAATTTTCAACTCTTTATTTCAACACGGGAGAGCTGTGTTCTTAGTAGGCATTGTTTAAAAGAGCTCGTGAGTGTGTCTTATTGATTTGCATAATAGTGGGTGTATAAATTATACAATGACCAGAGCTACTAATGTACGCAACCGCTCTTCAACAAGATTGTTTCTCATTATCTATTTATGGAAAAAAATCTCTAACATATGTTAATAGGGAAGCAGATAAAGCAAGTTGTGTGCTGAATCTTTAATAAATGACTGGTACTATACCCCTGTGTGAGTGTGGGATGTATATCTTCGTCTTCATTCAACATCAAACTTTGTTAAGCATTGAGATGAAAAGTAGTCGAATCAGATATTTTATGGCTGGATAATGGAGATATAGCCCTGGTCACGGAGAAGCAGGGGGTTGATGTCTACAATTCGTGTAGACGGCGAATTGGTGAGGGAGAAAGCAACTGTGATCGACCTTATAGCACAATTTTTGAAGGGTTCTGACGGTTTATTGAGGTGAGAACAGTTCCTAAGCTGCCTCACATTTTGCGAGATTCTAGAATAGAGAGTGTTTGCTTTGGGCGGTTTTGTATCTGTCAGTTTACTCACGCCCAGAATTAATTCCAAAAGAAAGTTCAACCGTTTTGGGAACTTTGCCAGCCTTCCACCTGTCGGTCCAACATATTCACTGGCTACAGGAAACCATGACGGGACAATGATCTACAAAAGAGAGACTACAGGACAAAGGATACTCGCTAAACAATAGTATTTAGTACGGGAGTACGAGCTATATAGTTCGACTCTCACTCTCACTTAGATTAAGAATAATTAACCTGACTCAAAATAGCATAACTCAGTCTATAAACATTACTGAGTTTGATGCTAAGAATCGGTCATCTCAATTCGTCTCAACACCACCTTCAACAAATACACACCATCGAGAGCTTTTATAACTCATCGATCACAACTCACCCCCTGAGCAAGAGCCTCCCTAGAATACATCTACTGAAAGATGGCGTCGATTCCAGATGCAGATGATTATTACATGATTTTGGGAGTAGAGCCTACTGCTACGAGAGATGAAATTACCAGCTCATATAGGAAGCTAGCGCGCAAGATCCATCCTGATCATAATCGAGACCCCGGTGCTACTGCAGCTTTTCAAAAGGTACGCCAACTCCCCTAGACCTAGGTGGCTCGTAAAGTCTGTAGTCAATCTTCCCACACTGGCAGTGTGCTAAAACTCAAACGCAAAAGCTTAACGAAGCCTATGTAAAATTAACAGATGCAGAACAACGTCGGAAGTACGATCTCAGGCACCCCTTCAGAAGCCAAAGTCGTTTCTCTCCCCAACCTACGAGAACATCTTTTCCTTATCACTTTCATCAACCCGAGAAGCAAAATCGTGCAGTGCCTCCAACTGAGAGAGCATCTCGTCTGTATGCCTGTTCTCAACCTGGAGGAAAATATGATCCGAGGCCTCGAGCCGCGCAAACCTCTGGTTGGGGTCCAGCTTTTACTCCACAGTCAAACACATCCAGTGTGGAGACGCAGATCACTGAAATCCAGACGTCGAAGCAAGAACGTGGGAAACGATGTCTGGCCGAGATAAATTGCGCTATGGACTCGATTTCCACGCTGGAGAGAGAAGTCAAAGAGCTCAGGATGAACTTGTATACATTTCTGGGTATGATGACGGCTACTGAAAGTTACGCAATAAATAGACGACAAGCAGGAATCTTTGAGATTGATGAGGAGGAAGCACGCAACGAAATAACCCTGCGGCAGATGAAGAGGGATAGATCTATTAAAGAGAAGCAATATTATTTGAAATGTGCGGATTTGGAACAAGCCAGACATCGGGTCAATACTATGATAGCGGAGAGAGATGCCCTGGATCGGGCAGATGATAGAAAGATAGAAGAGCTTCGAAATGGGATGTATGCTAGAGGAGCAAGACAGAGAGGGGAGGGAGGGCATGGATGGTGGGGTAATTAGTGGGAGTCGTAAAGCAGCAGGAGGAACGGGCGAATACAGAGAGATAAAGCGAGGAGAGGGAAAGGTCAACGCGGGTGCCCCCAGCCCGCGCAACGCCTCAAGAATGAATCGTAAAGCCTCTTGGATACAGAACGACTTTTTCGACGACAACTTCTGGGTAGCCTGGTAGAGCATGCTGTGGGGGAAACTACCGATCTCATTTTACGCGTTGATTTTTAAGACTTAGCTCTCTACATTATAGATGAAAGAATTCTCCATCCTACAAAGACCAGACATGTCAAAGGCGTGCGTGCGTGCGTGAAGAAAGTATGCGTGATATACAAGACCTCATGGTTAGTTGCCATTACTTGAAGTGATGAGGGCTCACCCATCTAGATGATTGCGCTCACAACTGTTTCAATGGTTTCTCTACTCAGTATCGGAATCTCGATTTTACAAAAGGCATCTGATATAACTAGGACTTTTCTCAGGAGGCGCAACGGCGCTGATTTATCGAGTTGTTGATGCTCGTCGGCAATACGATATGCGGTAGTAACCTTAACCCACCCATCTACGTAACTTTACAACGTAACTTAGAGCCTGCTTATGATGCCCAAAATGGAACTTGACGTGGTGGGCGGTGCGCTCTCCACTTTTAGCTCATAAGTTAGTTAGTTAGTCGCTTATATTCATTCGTATTATTCGGATAGCATAGCATAGCATACATCTCACCTCCAATTCCAACCCCAACACCAACACTAGCCGCTAACCTGAGTTACTGTATACATACACATACATATATCCCGTACCCGATTGTCATCATTATATCCAGTCAAAATGCCATGTCCAGCCTTCTTCTCACCCCACCTCCATGAGTTCAAATCCAAACCTATCATCCTTGAAGTTGTAGCCGTCACCGTTGCTCCTTGGTACACTCTACCAAAACCGTACTATTCAAGCACTGGCTGGTTGTATATCAATTTTGGCGTAGGACGAGTTCAGAACAGGCTGGACTGCTCTTTATCAAGATTGATTCGCGTTATTTAGCTATGGGAAAGCGCGGGTATGCGTTGGTAGGAAAATAGATGAGGCTGGTTCAATGGATTGACACGCGTGTCGTGTGGTTATCCTGGACCTATGGAATGAATTTGGGCTGGATATATGGGGGTTTCAAGTGCTTGATAGGTTGCTGATGCAACCCCGTGTGTGGGCGTTGAATACGCCGAATTGACTCATTAATAGACTATTTACTAATAATTATAAGATGCGAGAAGCTAAATAGGATATACTGGGGCTCAGTTTTATCAGTAGTGTGCCCGTACAATAGTGCACGCCCACTATGTGCGCTAGTATAATAGTAGATTCTGTATAGTTTGTGATATTGAAACTGATAGTACAAACAGTTTTATATCCTCAAAAATAGTATATACTAGCTGCATACTAAGTGTACAGCGTCAATGTAGACAAAGGAGGTAAATCATATAATCTTTTCGGCTGTAAAGATTACTCTTACATATCTTCGTAGGAGGCGTTTAAGTATTTAAAATCGTAGTTAGATATATCGAGTTTTGAGAAGGAATTATTATACGAGAGTAATCCTAACGAGGAGAGCTACTAATTTGAGTAGTAAAACTATAGATATAACTTGAATTTAAATTATATTCCTCTTCTTAGCGTTCCAATAGTACACTGCTAAGATACAGCCGTTTGTATATACTACACTTTGTCCGTTTTGTGATCCCTCAAACGCACTACTGTACATTTGGGAATGCCCTCAAACTGCGTTAGTTTACACGGTTTACACTACTGACAACACTGCTGGGGCTGAATTGATGGGGAATCTGGTCCTGGTCGCTGAGAAGCACGAAGTTGAGTTCGTGTTGACGAATTTCCATCTGTTCCTTTCTTTTCTCTCAGTTGCTTGGGTGATGATTCACTGCAAGAAATTAAAGAAAAAAAAGCAATGAAAAAAAACTAGATGTGGAAATGAGGCTATTTCCAATTCACCACAATGCTGCAATTTTATGTATAATGAGCCAGTCGCTGTGATTTTGATGTCAGGTGGGAACGCTCACAAGGTTGTGGCTCAAATTCGTATTCTCTTGATCGTATATAGCGATTGGGTAATTGGATTGGGACCAACTATTGGCACTGTTTCGGGGTTTTTCAGATTACACACACCCAGACCAGAGCTTTAGAAAGTATAGTACAGCCGCAGTTGGAAGCTCTGCCACTCGTCAATCACAATCTGTAGACTGGGCGCAGTCTTCCATAACGCATCTCCTGAACCATGGTACGTGTACCAGATACAGAGGATTATTACCTAGCCCTGGGAGTGGAGCAAACTGCCACGCCCGAGCAAATCACCAAATCATATAGAAAGCTAGCTTTGAAGCTGCATCCGGACCGGAATCCCAGCCCAAATGCCACTGAAGTTTTCCAGAAGGTATGTGAATTCTTTTGTCAATATTCCAGTTGCAGCATGCTGAAATTCAAACACCGAAGCTTGGAAGAGCGTATGAAACATTAAAGGATGAAAGCAAACGTCGAGCTTATGACCGAATTTACCCCTCCTTAAAGCGAAATCCTCCCTCTTCCCAAACTGCGAATCCACCTCGTCCTCCTCCTCAAACCTCGGAAAAACCTCGTCCATCTCCTCGAAATACGGAAACACCTCGTTCAACCACTGACCCGACTTCACAATCAAAAACACTCAATGAAAAGGCGCAAATTGCCGCACTCCAGAAGTCCAAGCAAGAACGCAATGCAAAATGGACAATCAAGAAGAACCACTTCGACTTCTTGATCATCGGCCTGAAGAGAGATATTCAGCGGTTGAAGGAAGAGATCCGTAATTTGGACAATATCACAGCTGCTGAGAAGGCGAAAGAAGCAAAGAAGAATAGTTGGGGAACATGGTTGCTGTCACCACTATACAAGAAGCCGGTAGCAGACAGCGAGGAGGAGAAGGCACGTAAGGAAAGAGAGAGGCAGGAGAGAATGCTTCAGAAAGATATGAAAGAGAGGCGATTAGATTGGAAGAAATCAGACTTGAAAAAAGAAGAAGCCCTGCTGTGGAAGGCCAAGGAGGAGGTTGATGCTGCGAATTCAGTCGATGATAGAAAGATCGAGGTGTATGAAGCCACGATACGGGCTAGAGAAATGAGGGAGAGGGAAGAGAGAGAAAAAATTGAGCGTGAGATAGCAGCACAGGAGCAGGCGCGGAAGGAGAGAATGGAGCAGCGGGCACGGGAGGCGGCAGAAGCTTTGAGAAAGAAACAAGCAGAGGAGCGAGCGGCAGAGAGAAAACAGGCGGAGGCAGCAGCAGAAGCGCGAAGAAAAAGGGAGGCAGAGGAACGAGCGGCAGAGCAAAAACGATACATGGAGGAGCAAGAGATAAAGTGGGAACGGGCGATGAGAGCGGCAGAGCAAAAACGACAAGAGGTGCACGCCAGAAAACAATCAACTTGCCTCCACTACGGCTGGTGGCCAAGAGTACAAGGTCGTATGGAATGTCCGAGTTGCTCTAAGAGTTGGATTTATTTGTTGGAGTGCCCGCAATGCGAGATGAAGGCATGTCCGAAATGTCAAAGTGAGATACGTGACAGGAGACGTCATAATGCCGCGAGCAAAAACTCGAGACGCCCCCATAGCCCGGATTATACCTACGACTACTATTAGGCTTCGGATGAGAAAGGATTTGTTGGGTTCACCTTCTCCGTTGATTAAAAAAAAAAAAAAAAAAAAACCTTCTTCACAACATGGCGAGGATTTCTTGCCCCTCAAAAAATAACGCCCTACAGATGGCCTGATGAAATCGTAGCGACAGCTATACCTTCAGCTGATGGGCTTCTGTGTGATACACAGCAATTGCATCGCCACAGTCCAGATTGGCAATATTTCTTGTCTTCATTCCTGTAATGTAGTTTTTCTTCCGAGCTCGACAGGGAGATTGACTTTTAGCTCCATCGTCACCTGGCAGGAAGCCCTTTCGACTCCTGCGAGTAGTTTAGTTTACTTGCTTTGGGAACCACGAGCTATTTATTCTTGGCACTTTTATGAAGAATAGTGGATTAATTACAACTAAGTTACATTATGTACGATGCCGAAGTTTGTGTTCTGAATACAGCATCTTAAAAAAATGACATAGCTATAGTCTAATATACAGTCAATCCCAGACTTAGACCCTTCCCAAGTAACATCCTATGCGCACCAGAGAAATAATACTATCTAGGCCTATTCTTCTCGTTCCACCAATGCCAAATTAAAAAATTAAAAATATTTTAAATTTTTGGAAATTTATATATATAAATATGTTATATATTCAAAAAATCTATCAAATTATTAGGATACTTAGTATAACGAGACTACTAACGAAAATGTTGAATAACCTTAGAATATTGAACTACCGAACTAAAGCTGTATATAAGAAGAAGCAGAGCTTTATATACAACTAAATACTCCCAGGGCTATACTTAGCGATGCCCTTAGCGAAGTAGCATCTATGCTGGCTAAATGCAATAGCTATATACAGTTATAAACTTATATATACAACTACGTATATGACTCAGGTGCAGTCGTCACACTTAGAATATTAATTATATAATATAAGTCTATTAAGACTATTATAAAACTCGAATTTGATAAATTTTACTATATTCGGGGTGAGATTATCAGTCTCTGATTTTTCAGCTTTTAGTTCGTTACAGAATAATTCGCCGACTTCGTGATAAATCTAGATTGTATTATACTATTAGAGACGAAGAATAATGAGATTTACTACTTTACAGCTCCTGCTTGACGAAGACGTTCTATAATCTTTGTATATCCTCCGCTCTCTGCTACCTGTAGTGCTGTCCTCCCCAAATATGCTGCTGCTGCATTGACCTCAGCCTTCTCTTCGAGAAGTCGCTCTACAATAGCCAAGTGGCCTCCTTCTGCTGCTGCCTGTAGTGCTGTCCTCCCCCCATTTGCTGCTTCTGCATTAACCTCAGCTTTCTCTTTGAGTAGTCGCTCTACAACAGCTAAGTGGCCTCCTCCTGCTGCTGCCTG
>JAJCXA010000304.1:0-18625 GCA_026770245.1 Clarireedia aff. paspali H2
TTATTATTCTTATATACCTAGTTATTATTTAACTATAATAACTATATAAATAAAGAATATAATATAATCTTAAAAATATTCAAGAAAGACTTACTTTTAAAAAGTCAAAATTATATATTATTAGTTAGATTAATTAGTATATAAAAGCTAAGAAGTTAAAGTTTTATAATAATAAAAAAGTATATATTAAGAAGTTTAAATATCTTTAGAAGTCTAGAAGAAAGAAAGTAAAGAGTAATAATAAATAAGAATATTATTTAGTTAAATAGTAAACCTTAATTAATTATAAAAAGGAGATTAAACTTAAAAATAATATAATAACTTAGAAGTATTATATTAAATATCTATTATCTATTTATATCTATATACTTTAAAAACTAAAAGTAAAAGAAGGTAATTATCTTTTAAATTAGTTATTATAAGAAGATAAAGATCTATCTTATAAAATAAAGAAATATAAATTAATAAGAATATATAAAAAGGTAAATTAGATTCTTAGTTTTATTTACTCTACTTAATCGCCTAATCTAAACTCTATAAAAAGTATTTAATATATTCTAAAGTAACGAGTATATAAAAGGTAATAGTATAGATTAAAAGAGTTTAAAGATATATTATAAGATAAATAGAGTAAGATTATAATAGAGAAGGTCTAAGCCTATATTAGAAAGATACTAGCTTGTTGTAAACAAATAATTACAAATAATAGAAAGCTTATTAAGAGTGATTTATAGTAGTTATAACTAAATAATATCGATTTTAAACCACTTTTTGATGATTTCGGCTAAATTGCGGGTGGTCGGGTAGTCAGTACACCCCCTGGTGATATAATCCAAATCACCTAGCATTTCTCTAAATCTTCACTTCTATACAGTGGCATGACACGTATTACTACATCTCCTCAACGCTAAGCATCTCCACTACACTGCTATGACTTTTAGCACCGCCTAGAAATGAAGTTAGCGTTTCTGTATTCCTCTAGCAGTTGCGCAGGGGTTTCCCAATTCTCATCCTTCGCATCAGAGCGTGCTCCGTTACTCTCTAACAGCTTCATAGCGTTGATCTGGCCACCAGAAGCGGCGAAATGCATTGGCGTTCAGGCAGGATGTAGGTGTACAGTGTTTGCCGGAAGTGGCTGATTGCCGTAACTGAGTGGAAAAGTGACAATTTTTGGATCTACAGATGCCATTGCCTCGAATACAGCGGCGTGTCCGTTGTTGATAGCCCTTTCAGCTGCCCATCTTGTTATAAAAGACACGGGTTTTATTCCTTGCTGCTTTGCGAAGCTAATTGAAGTCGAAATAGCTGCAGCGTGGCCGTCCCTAGCTGCTATAATTATTTCCGTTGGAGGGTCGACATTGGCATTGCCATTACGGTTCGTAAATTGTTCTTATCATCGATTGAATCATCTTAATAATAAATACAATGCGGCTTTTCAAGCGTAATCTTAATCCACTGTGGCTGCAAGAGCATACTTCGTAGTGTTGTGTCATCGCCGAGCGAGAGTGCCTCAATAAAGGGAGAGCGACATCCTCGCCAATAAGTACGTCAAATACTTCTTTCGATTATTGGACTAGATGTGAGTCTTGAAGATGAATAAAAATTCGAAGTCGATGTGTACAGACCGTTGAGGTATATATATTTATTTATATTGCAGATTCACTTGTAAAAATAAGGAGATTGGCGGGGCCATGCAGATAGTTGCTGCGCTATGTAAGGTTGGCGCAGCTACTCGACAACCAACACATCTTTCATCCCCTATTCTTTGGACCTGTCTAAATCAGCAGTATACTAAGGATCTGGCTAAATCTAAAACTACTATTCAATTTTAAATTGATATTTGAGTAGAAGATCCACAAAGTGTTACTATTTATATGTCCATTTACAAGAAAGAACTCAAGTAATATATTGTGATTATTGCAGACATTTGAATAGAAGGTTTATTTGGTAGAATAACAGTAATCAGTAAAGATACTTGTACTCTGTCGATAATACAGCTAGCGAAAATTGCCATCAATGCTTATGTACCCATTTCGCTAGATTCGAAGAAGTGCGTACCAGAGGGGACACAGGACAGCACTTGCCTTTTGAGAAAGGGCCGTTAATATATCTCCTTGGGTGACGCTATGATTTTGTTTCATGAGCTAGACTTCCCTGTCGAATTTCTCTCAAGGCTCGTAACCGGATGCGGTATGCCCGGGGTGTGGACCGGGGAGTCCTTTTGAAAAGGGAGAACGGCAAGACCAAACTATAATTCTACACCGAATGCTAGGTTCTTTTCGGAAGAAGAGGAGGATGAATGGGAGCTGGTAGATAGCATGCTGCTTACCCACTGAGTTTGTGGCTATACTTGGTTTGGAGCGTGAGAACTGTGAGATATGAAAGCCTTCAGATTGCCGTCAGATTATGGGCGAGTTGGAGATGAAAATACGGTAATTATCGAGCTCTATGAAATGATTTCCAGAGAGTACCGGTGTTCGAGCTTATTCTCTTTTCGAAGTTACATGAAATCGCTTTTTGTGTCTCAGCTAATGCAGTCTAGTCGAATCGGAACAATGAAGTGTCCAGACAGTTTTTGCCTGGGACTAACTGATGCTAACAAAAGATGGAAACAAAGGGAAGCTTTATTACTGTAGACTCGGAAGATTGAGACCCACCTTGTTCTTGGGGGAGAAATGATGGCCACTGAGGACTCTGAGTGAGCCATTATGAGTAATTGCAGCATAATGACTGATTACACTGACCTGGCTGGACGATTTGGTGATAAAAAATCATGTTCATCAGCATAACTGCGTGAAATTATCTGGTCTTCTTCAAGAAGAAGAATATAAAATCATTCGCTCTCAATGGAGATCCTTTGCACCTGAATTTATACTGAAGCAAGAAATTAATGATTGATGTAATTGCCGTGAGGCTTGATGAAGATACATGGTCATTATACTATATACAAGATATCTGCTGAAATCTCCCCGATTGGCTAGTTTGCAGCTCAATACCCAAACGCCTCGTAAGATCCAAGACCGGATAACTGATCATGACTCCGAACCAAAATAAAATGCAGATGCCGTATGAACCAACACCGCTCTCCATCTGAAACCCCAGATTTACGCCATATAACCAATTAACGATCCGAACACCGACAAAATGACCAAGAACACCTCTAGTCTAGCCCGCCCGATCTACCCACTCCACCCTCTCCAATAACCAGACCTACGTACTTTTCTTTAAACCCTTCTCCTCCTTCGTAAATCTGAACCTAACTGCATCCCCTGCCTCCTTCGAAACAATATCCCCCCAATATGCCTTTAACTTCTCACACACACTCTCGTTCCACCCAGCCAGAATGTCCCCAAACTCACACCCCACATACAACAATTCATCCCAGACCTCTCCCTCCAAGTCCCTCCCAAACTCTCTAATAGTATCAGCCTTATCACTCCACATCCTTCTCACATTATCGTTCGCCCTCATTTTCTCCGTCCACTCCACCATTTCCACCGGCGTCAACTTAATGAGATTGTGATGCATGAAGACGACTTCCGCTCCCTTCGTCAAGCGATACAGAGGACGCGTTTCTTCTTTCCGCGAAAGCGTCCAGTCGTCGCTGGGATTATGCTGTGTCATACCTGCGCCGATGTATTCGAACTGATCCGAATCCTTCTTCTTCTCCATATGACCAATCACGCCTATCTTTTCACGGACCTGATGATAAGGTTTGACGAGTGCGAGAACGGCATACAGCCATGTTTCCTTGTCGCCCTCACCAGCGTCACATTGGGTGAGGAGAGGGTAATAAAACTGGGGCCCGAAAATGTTGTAGTAGAGGACGAGGAGGAGGGTATCCCAATGGCGGCTTTTTGAGATGATTATTTGACCTGATTCGGTGGTGCCGTATTCCATGAGGTCGGGAGTTGGGCGGTTGAGGACACTGAAGTAGTGGGGGGAGCAGGTTGCCCACCAGAAATCCGGCCACTGGGAGAGGTTAGCGAAGTGGGTTGTGGGGAAGGGAGGGCAAATATGGGCTTACCAGGACATAACCGGTCTTTCTGTAGGGTTGAGAATCTATAAATTCGGTAGGATCCACGAGTGGGAAGTTGTCTGCGTCCAGGAAAAGTACGTCCTCGAAACTACTTAATATAACGGCAAAAATCTTGTACTGATATTTTTGGATATGGATGCCCTCGTATTGTGGGATAGCAACACATTTGGCGTTCAGGGATGGCAGAACCACTTCGCATGTATGCTCATCATAATCCTCTGGATTTGGCATGAAAACCTCCACGGGTAATGTCGAATTCGTCCGTCGAAGCATGCGCAAAGAAACCAATACTGTCCCGGTATATCTTCCACCTCCCACCGTCACAATTCCTCGGGTCCTGGGCGTATATGGAACCACATTCGGCGACATCTTGATTATCTTCACCGCGCGTTCATGCGCTTCCCTTGCGATGAGAATTTCTGCATCGGAAACAGGTGTAACATCGCGACGTTCGGTATCCTCAGTGATTTCTTGTATATTGACAGTTTTTCCATCACAACTCGCAGCGTGGTTCAGCGTAGGGGGAGCTTCTTTGTGTAATCGAGTGATAAACTCCGGTATCGACTCGCCGCCATGTGCTGCTGGCGTTAAATATGATAGTGAGGGCTCCGAAATGGATATAGGAATTTCTATCGACCAAGGCTGTCTTCGGAGGAGGAGATATAAAGCGAGCGTGATTACCACTAGGACGGCGATCCTTTTCTGGAGATTGAAGACAAATTTTGAGCTTGCAGCCATAACGAAAGATTATCGGACATAACCATACAAAAGCGCGACGACGATATAAGAAAACAACGAGTGACAAAAATTAGGGGTTAATTTCGGTGAAGCGAATTTTTGGGAGAGAAAAGAATAAAATAGGATCTACGGTCAGGCCATTAAGGTTATCAAGTAAACTTTTTCAATAGCATGGTCGTTCTATGCTAAGAAGATCTGCCCGCACCCCTGTCGAGGGAGTAGCTGGAATGAACGAGTAAACTATGAACTTCTTTGAAGCCCCTAGACCCTGGTCTATCATATTTAGTTAAGGGTGTGGAATACGATACGATATTACTACTGTCAGACCCAGTAAACACTGAACAGGGTGCAGCCTGTGCGGCGCAACCTTGACAAAAAAACTGAATCGATATATGCGTGGCAATGCAATGAAGATATTGGAAGCGAGGGATAAGAATTATGATGATTTTGCTCATGCCGTTTGAGAGGTTGAACATTCCTTTGTACCGTCCTCATAAAGTTAGCAAGCAATAACGCAGTCAGAGTGATGATTAATCAGCGCCACAGTGTGAGCAATACGAGCAAAAATACGAGGCAAGCAAAAGACGAAGATGGAAAACGAGATAATATCGCATATGTAACGTATCTGCCAAATCAAAACTTACATACTTAAATGTAGTTAGTGCCTTGCTTTGTTGGTGTGTGCATTGACTGTAGGTATTGGCTTATCGTATCTTCCGTCGGAATATTTTATCTTTGCCAATTTCCCAGTGGAGGGAGGACGCAGAACGAGTTCATTTAAGGTTAGTGGGAAGCACCTAATGACAGGAGGAACTAACGAAACAGTACCCGGCCGAGAGCTGCTTGTACTGGCGGGCAGGATTGGAGAAGAGGTGCGTGAGGAGCTGCAAGGAAGAGTTGTGGGATGTGCAAGCTGGCATGCAATATTTGCTTTTTGATGAGATGGAGCTGGAGCGGGAGCTGGAGCGGGAGCTGCGAGTTCAAAATTCATGCAGTAAGCTGTCGAGTGATGAAGGGGTAAAGAATAACGTGGAAGCGAGATTGTGAGCTCTGACTAATAATCATGGACTCGCTGCCCTACCAACTGCCCAGGGGGTAAAGGCAGCGGGAGCAGCAGAAATGTCGCAAAGCCGTTGAAAATTTGAAGGGAACTGTGGTACTTCAGAAAGGTAAGTTGATTAATAGCAATCTAATCATTGGTATTGGGATTGGGATTTGTACATGACGATATCCACTCCCATCCACATCTACCACCACGTTGAGCAGATTGTAGACCTTCCTTTCCCATCATGACTTCGCAAATTTCGTCTCGTATAATTTCCGAGGAGATACTATTGTTCTCAGCCTCATGATACTTGGCTTCTTCTTATATTGCTGACTCATGTCTACCTTTGAACACCACAGTACACACTTTCACCGATAAGCCCTAGAATGACCGGGGTTATGTGTCAGCATCTGCGATTGAAAGCTTGGGATTCGTGTTGGAGCACTTGATGAAGATTAAATCCTTTGGAAACAGCACGGATTCGGCGGATATTACCCATTCCGTCTTCTCGCAATGTAATCTTTCATTTTTCTCTGTTTATTCTCTACGTACGCAAATGATACTTCAATTTTAGCAGTAACAGTGAGTGGCCCCACTATTACCCGGGGTCCTGCAAATAGACTTTGGGAGGGATCCGTTGTCCTATCATCCTATGCTTCGTGTGGGCAACCGGTATTGCTCATTGCACCCTCGAGCAATCGCAATCACGAACAGGTGTCGAAATAATCACATATTGAAATGCTACGACTTTTCCAGAATAATCTTCATTTCGTGTTGCGATTGATCATTGATGTTTCTTGGCGCTCGACTATACAGCCGTGTTGTGAATATTTACATGCGCGGGCGCACGCATGTGGGCAAGCATCTCCCCTGATGCCACAACGACGAAGGAATCCGGGAATGTCAAAATTTCAGGATGGTGGCGGTGCGGAAGCTAATCTGTTGTGGCTTCACAGCATACTACAATCGTTGGATCAAATCAGCAGCAGGGGTTCTTCACTCAAGTCTATTGTTGGAACGGCATGGCATTTCGCTATTCCAACATACTCGAGAACCTGATGGTAGGGAATAGTCGGGCAATTTATTGTTTCAAACCCTTCTATATGGACAATCCCCTAGCCGCTAGTATTCTATCACCGAGCACCTCTCGGACGAATACTTTTTTAGCGTGTGTGCCAATAACCCCCAACTCCTCAACGGTCGTTACGCCGCATACTATCTCCCCCCATGAATAAAGGTTAATTGTTTCTCTGTCTCACCACATAAAAATTTAACCTTTATTCATGGTGGGAGATATAGTATTGACGGCTTCCCCACAGCGCCACGCGGCACCACGCGGCACCACGCGGCGTATAGAAACGTAAACCCTATCCATTTCTTGTACGACATTCTTTGGAGTAGTCTAGTCCTAGTTATTCAAAGGGGGTGTTTGGACATATATCCTACCTATGCCAGTCGTCAGCGCTTATATGGATATCGCTCGTGGGGTGGGATGTACAGCTCCTAACCCTGATTCTCTCGAGGTCGCTGATGTATCGAATGCCTCGGCAGCTGTCAATGGTTTAATGATGGAGATCGTTCTCAGTGAGAAACGGCTGATCCACAACTTGTCCATTGGTTTGCGGGCTATCTGATGCTATTTGCACAGTTTTGTTAGTGTCAATATCGGCCAAGGTGTATACTTCCGCATGGTCCCTTCATCGGCATGTCTGAATTAAAGCCGGAGAGAGCCAAGAGAGCCTGCCTCCAAGTTCCTGTCTATCTGACTGTTCATACAAACCCTACGAAAGCACGAAATCACTGAGTGTGCTGCATACAGAACAAATCATGCTATACATGTTGTGGAGCTGGACAATGTATGTATGCATTTCTATGACTCTGGTGTCTAAATATATACGTTTAATCTAAAACCGATTTTATAACTCCAACAAGCCAAACCTTTTTTTTTTCGCACCTTCTATATCCCAATTCGATCCGATGCAAATATCTATTCTCACATTCCCCAGATCGCCAAAGTCCTATCCTCCAACCCCTAAGAGCAACACTCCCAGTCCCCAAAGTTTTATATGAACAAAAACAATATCGTTCCCATCTCATGCAGAATCAGCACCCTCACGCCAAGCGACATCGTCTCCACCACTTTAGCTACTTATTGTCGGCAGACTCTTCATATGATCCCCTCTTCTTCGCGCATAATACACATATACAGATCCAAAAATGACTACCAATATTACTAAGCATACTAGTCCGATGATTGCTATTCCGATTGGTTCCATGTTTTTGGTTTATTTGGATATAGGAAATCGAGAGATGTTTGTGTCCGTGTTGTTCTTATTGAGGGGTTTCTGTCTGGTCGGTTGGTTGTTTTTGTGAGCGAGAATAAGTAACTAACTGTATGGATTTGTGCTGCTGTGCAAAGAGAGTGTAAGTTACTGAATTTGAAGTTCGAGAGACTGATTCTGAGATTCTTGGCCAGCGGAGGGGTCTTATTCTTTTTTTATCTCTCAAATCGCAAGAATACTATGGTCGATAGTTCATCAAAGACTTCTTGGTTTTGTAAACTCTGGAGTCTTTAAATAAATCTTCCTGAAAGCTGATTCACCGCAGTATTTCTTTGTTGAAGCTTTTTGTTGTCTAAAATAGACTCACTGGATTGACTCACGTACAAGGACTCATGGCTCACTTGGAATACCTGAGGTCACAATGAGATGACTGCGAGTCCTTCTTAAGTCACTGTGTGAGTTAGTTCCAAGTACAATCTTTTGTTTCTTTGCATCTTTGCGATGTTCAAATAACAAATTCCTTTGTACAAAAACTACTCTCAATCAAATTCCTCCCGCCGATACTACCAGAGAGAGCACTATAGCTTGTCTGTTCTCGATAGCAATCTATTCATTTGGATGAATACAGCTCAATGTATTTCTCGAACGTATCTGTGATTTTCTCAAAGGGCTCTGAACATTGGTGGGGCTTTTTACAAGTTGAAACTTCTCTTTCGAGAGTTGGTAATAAATTACATGTATTGGCTGCGTGCTGTTAATGTGCATCTTTGTTGCTAGAGTTTGACCTATCAATATGTCAATTAATGAAGTACCTCTTTCTCCTTTTAATTTGTTGTTGCTGAATTAATAGGAGGACACGAAGAGATAGGATAATTGGGAAGGCATTCACTTTTTGTGTAGTGTTCCATCTCTTAGAGACAGTCCTTCAGCGTGCTGATAGCTCGTTGTGATATTTCCTTTCTGTTATTGCGCTGTTTGAGATAGGGCTTATATTTGCTGTATATTTGAACCGGCGTATTCTTAAGAGCTCGTGATGACATACATACCTGCGGATTACTTTCGCACTGGACATCTTTGAATGAATATAGAGGTGTGTACAGCTCCATCTTCTCATGTGACACCAGAACTCGCTCGTATCACAAGAGAACAGCAAGTTGAGTTATCGACTTCCTATCCGTCTCTCAACTATCCCAGACGAACCAATACTAAATACTAGCCAGATGCCTAACCCAGACCCCTCAGATTTCAAGGTTAATACTCAAGGCGAGCACTGTCCATCCATGATTCCCCAGCGCATCAGAACCACACATCACGCACACCTCAATTGATCTATACAATCAGACAGTCGCCGATCTCTGTAATTCCAGTAGTAAAAGGAAAACATCAATAGGAGGCATGTTTCTCGTCATATCTATGGTTCTTCCACATTTCCTCGCTTGTATTCACCACTTTCGTTTTCTTTTTTCTTTTTCTTTGAGAGGTAATTTATCACCCCATCCAGGTATTACCTACCAAGGCAACTGCAACGGCGTGGGCAACCCCTTCCCCAACGTAACCTCCGCCGTCCCAATATCCCTCGGCCCCCTCGGCGCCCAATACTCCCCTGATTTCTCCATCCCCAAGCCCTCCACCCATTGAACCAAACTCTCCGCCGCCTCATCTGGCGTTACCGCCCCACCATCATCCCAAAATTTATCAAACCCGACGCCTCTCGTCATCTCCGTGCGCATAAACCCCGGATGTACTATCGAGACTATAATCCCATGTTCTTTTAAATCGAGCGAGAGTAGTTTGCCAACCATGTTTAGGGCGGATTTGGATGCGTGGTGGCCGTAGTTGCCACCGCCTTCTTTAGCGTGGCGGAGGGTAATGGAACCAGATTCAGAGGAGACGAGGATGATTTTTGAGCCGGAGGAGAGGTGCTTGGCGCGGAAGAGGGAGTGGGTTATGAAGGGGGGTGAGATGGCTGATGTGGCTGGAAAGAGTATATTAGTTAGGTTGTGTTTGGTGTGCGGAAAGATTGGAGACGGGACACTTACTGTACATCTTGACTTCCTCCTCCCATTTTGGACCATTAGTGAAATCTTCTGTCACGAAATATCCAGCCGTAATGATCTAATTGACATTCAGCCTCTGCATTGACATCAATCGTGAAATCGCAATACAAACCACAATATCAAAGACCAATCTCCCGCCCTCCGTCATTCCACCCCCGGCACCTAACGTTCCCAATTGATTTACCAATTTCCTGCCAACCCCTTCCTCTGATACGTCAATACTAGGCACCCATAGCACCTTTTCATGTACATCCGCCGGACCCTTATCCGACCGCGTGGTTCCGTAAACGGTGGCTGAGGTTTGCGATGCATATTTCTTGGCGAGGGAAGCGCCTAAGCCACGCGTGGCGCCTATGATAAGTACGTTGGCCATGAGTACTGTCTGTCGCGATGATGTGTATGTTTCCGTGAGCTTTCGAGACGGTCTGTGGAAAGATATGCTGGTTGTAAGCTGTAGAATGTGGGGGCGGGGGATTGAAGTGGGATGAAGTAGATGGAGCTTGGAGATAAGGATTGATGACGCGAATTTACCCCTCTTTTCAGCATTGGACTTACGGGGCTTGCGGCCACTAAATAAACGTGTATTTTTGAACGAGTAACTTAGTGATCACGTTCTACCGCATGTCTATTGCGACATCATATCGAATGACTTGCAGCGACTTGCAGTAACACAGCAGACTTTGGACTTCACAAATTAACAAGCGACAGCACTGTTGAGTGGAAAAGCAGTGGTCATGGACAAGCCCTCAGCCATATTATTTTGCACCCAAACAGTGGAGATTACCACTCAACAAATAAATCCCATATTACATTACTTTTCCATATTACATTACTTTTCCATATTACATTACTTTTCCATATCCCAAACAAACCCCAGACCAACCCCAGAATCAAGTAAGTTCACTCAATCGAATCAAAGAGCAATCACCATACCAGCAAGCACAACAACCAATCCACCCATCCCCGCCCCAACGGCTTGAGCAGAGTTGCCGCTGGCCTGCGAGGGAGACGCAGTAGAGGTACCTACGCCTGCCGTGATAGACGACTTAGGGGTACCGACTGCAACAGACGAGTTGCCTCTGCCACCACCAGAAGTAGATGTGGTACCAGTAGAAGTAGATTTAGCGGCACTCGTGCCAGCGGTAGAAAGCCGTGCTGAAGTAGACTTAGCCGCGCTCGTAGTTCTATTCGCCGTAGAAACGTGCGCGGCGCTTGAAGTCGCAGCAGAAGCGGAAGTCGAAGTAGAGGAGCCCGAAATTGAGCTAGAACCAGAGGTCAGGCGAGCAGAAAAAGCCGCGCACAGCTGTCCTCCAGCCGATACCGCAACCTGGAGCTCAGATTGCGGACAGGCGGTCAAGAGACATGGGATCGCAGTGGTTTGAATCGCGGATTGCGATGCAGCTTGGCATTGACATCTTGGGTCTTCGATGTTGCAGTGAGTGCCTGCTGTGATGGCGGAACTGAGACATGAGCTCTGGGTTATAGTCAGTTTTCAGGTGCGTTTCTTTGTTAGAATAGAGGGAAACCCACAGCGCAACTAGGTAGGCCTGGGAAGTCAATTGCGCTGATGAGAGGAACGGATACGAGGAGCTTAATGAGTGAATACTTCATATTGGGATGGAATTTGTGCTTGCAGGAAAAATTGAAGTTTTGGATTATGCTATGCTCGTGCCTCGTGGCGGAGAACCAGAATTAAATAAAGTAAAGAGGCCGTTCACAGATATAATTTGATGAAAACGGTGAGGTGGAAGAAGTGAAAGAGGGGTAGCTGATTCAAGCTATGCAGGAAGCTATGAATAAAGAGCTCGGTGGTTGAGTACGCGTATCTCCTCTTTCAAAGACCAAATTTTGGAGATACGTGATATCATCTCGATGCATCACTTTCCTTGGATATATTTACTTCTATTTATAGAATAAATTGTTATCTCTAACCATGTGGGTTTGGAATGTGGACCCAAATAAAGATTTGAGAGAAATCGAGGGTTGCCGGAAAAGGATGGCGAGTTGAATCTTCTTTATGCTGCTTGGACGATTGTGGTAGAGATCACAGACCGACAGCTTAATGTCGGGAGTTGATGCGGCATTTTTCACCTCTTTTTCTTTATACGCATATGAGTGACTCTCGTCAAAATGAGTCAATTCATGTAGGAAAATGGATCGAATGGTGTTTATGCCGAAGCTGGTTTTCGCGACTCACTCAAAATACCCCTATTGGTACCGATCCTTACTATCTGCTTCAGAAGAATATCCAAATAATATCTTAAGCCGAGTGAACAACATCAGCTCATCCAAGTAACCAACCCGGAGTCAAAATTGAAGCAAGAAAGCTATCACCTCTCCAACAGGTCCTCACCTATTCTTTCTCCCCACTGCCATAATCACCTCCCCCCTCAACTTCTTCTCCATCCCCTGATCACACTTCTTCTCAACCAAACCCAAAAATACATCCACATACTCGTTTAACTCTGTTTCCGAATAATCGCCCACAAAGAACATCGAACCTGGATTCTTCCCCCGAATGAAACTATCCACAAACGGTTTCGGATCCGATACATCGACAAAAATCTCCGCACACTCTACAAACTCCGCGCTGAATCCAACTATGTCGAATTCTTGCTTGATGCCGTCGAGTGTACCGTAATTCTTAGGGAATTGATAAGTGGGAGCGGATGGGCCGCGGATGTGCTTTGCGGCTTCGCCCATCTGGGGAGTGGTTAGTAGATGACGCGGAATAGAGAAAATGAAACAAATAGCGCAATCAAGTCCCCGTTTTCAAAGCTCAAACTTCTAACAAACACCCCCACCAGAAAAAAAGAGGAAAAACAAAATCTTACCAAATTCATCCACTCCGCGCTCTTCCCCAGCGTCATTGCCACGAGACCCTTTGGCTCCAGAACCCGATGCGCAGCTTGCAAAGCCCGTCTCCCGTCTTCCACTAGGTTATAAACCATTGTACCGGTAATATGGCTAATTGAAGCGTCCTTAATTTCCTCCAGAACATGCGCATCCCCTATTACTCCTTCGACGCGGGCCCAGATGGGATTCTGGTCTTGTTTTTCCTTCTGAAGTTTCTGCACTTGCGAGATCATTCCTGCGCTGAAGTCTAGTGCTAGTCTGGGAATACTTTAGTATGTTCTTGCTTTTGAGCTGTATGGAGAGAGAGGATGAGGAGGCTTTCTTACAAACGTGCATCTAGCGGAATCTCAGCACCATAGCGTTCAATCAACCTTTCCATGGTCACGCCCGGCCCGCACCCAACATCTAGAATCGCCGTAGCTGTTGAGAAAGGTTTAACACGATTCATTTGCGTGAAGAGCATCTCAACAGGCGCATTGCTGAGCTTTTGACGGCCTTTAGCATAGCTGCTGGCATTCACGCTCCATTGGTCTTTATCGTGGACGCAGTTCTGCATTTTGAGGGTATGAATTAGAGAAGGCGATTTGGTAAGTCTGGAGAAGAGTGATTTGGTGGTGGTGGTCACAGTATTTGTAGAAGTACATAGATGCGTCTCGGATGCTTTCCGGATACATCTTCGAAGTATGGCTATACAAATGTATCTCGTCCTAGAGGGACATGAAGTTGTGATGTTGTTATACGTGTAAATATCCTTCCGATACATAAGGGTAAGGTTAATATTCCGAAAAAGTATCCGGAAAGTATCCGAACCTGCAGCAACTAGAGTTTTCTTGGCAAACACCTATCAATTTGTATATCCTTGCGCTGCCCCTCGTTTTATCATGGGATTTGACATAAAATATCCTCCTAAATTCGTTGCGGTTAAATCTTATTTGCTCTAATGTTCTCAGGATGCTCACCATACGAGCCAATCACATGATAGTATCGATAAGTAGGGAGCCCAGAACTAGCTGACCGTCATGAATATATATCTCAATTGTGAGAAGCTTATAAAAAATATGTGAAGAACCTAGTATCATAATTTATCCCCATTTTCATTTCCTCTCTCCCCGCCAGCATGCCTTTCTCCTTGGTATCATCCTGGAAGAAAGACCTCCCCCTCAACTCCTACATCTTCTGCCTCTTCCTCATCGGGCTGCCCTTCACTATCTTCGGTAATTATGTTATCTATCAACTTCAAGTTGTTGGCTTTCTCATCGGTTCTGATATCGACGGTCAGCCATGTCTTGAGTACTGTTTAGTGCCCTTCGGCACCCGCAAACTCGATCTCAACTCCGTGTTGTTGTACTTAAATGCGATGGGCTTTGCACTTGGCGGAGGATTATCTTTGTTTATATCCGCATATGCGGATTACTGGAGTGCGTCTTTTCTTGTATCGCAGTGTTCTATATCTATATAGGAAATGCATGCTGATGATGTTGGGATATAGAAAACAAAAGTCATCTTGTTACCTTCTTCATCATTTGCTATGGGGCTGTCGCTGTGCCCGCTTACTGGCTGAAAGGTATATCACTCGCTAATTTCAGAGCGCTGATGGCTCTTTATGTTGTGTATGCAGTCATCACATACATACTTTCGGCTTTAATGAGTATATATATTCCTCACTGCATGAGGTCCGGCGCGGACAACGCTCTTCCTGGTTCTCCTGGCAGGGACGAGCTGACCAACAATGAATCCACAATGATTAACGAATCAAAAATACAAGGAAATGAGATGTATTCGCTTGCTGACGAAAGCAAGACGTCAAAGCCACCAAAGAACCGCAAATATGGCTTCAAGATGTCAATTCTTGGTGGCGTCGGCACAACCATCGGTGGAATTCTCGCCCTCCTTCTCGTCATCATTCTTTCCCAAACTCTATCCACCGCCGATGGTCAATCAGCAGGTCTACTAATCACCACTGTAGTAGGCTTCATCACACTTGCCGGCTCCACTGTTGCCTACTTCGGACTCCCAGTTGTTCCAGCCAAGGAGCGCGGGAATTGGAAATCTTGGTGGCTGGAGCTCGTAATGCCATTCAAGGACTTGCTATCGAGAAAAAACATGTTGGCTCTGCTGCTATCGTTTACGATTTATACCGATACGTCTTTTGCTTTGAATTCTGTGACGAGCCAATTGTATTTCACAGAAGTTAAGCCGAACGCGTTGGAGTTTTCATTGTACACAATAGCCGGAAATCTTTTCCAATTTGCATGTACAATGGGATTCTTTGCGTTGCAAGTATGGTGGCCCCCTTTCAGGCTCGAGCGCTGGCTCATAGTAGGTTATGGTTTAATACTGGTTATACCTATCTGGGGCTGCATTGGTCTGGCAGGAAATATCGACTTCGGCTTCAAGGTATGTGGGCATTCTCTTGCTGCCTACTTCATCTGATATGTGTGCCTTTGTAGAATCGCTGGGAATTCTACGTCCAGAGTTTTGTGTTCAATCTTTCGGGCGCGATAGTAAACCCAACCTTTCGAGTATTATTCTCTGAATTGATTCCGAAAGGTTGTGAAATTGAATGGTTCGGCCTACAAGTTATCTTGTCGTGTGCAACAGTGAGTGTATTATCGGAATTTGATGTCCCAGATTGCTAACATTACTTAGGCTTGGATCAGCTATGTGGCAAATGCGCCGCTACAGAACACAACGCACCAGTTACGTTTCCCACTTATCTTGTGTTTGATCTTTTTGGTCATGCCGGTGGTAATTGAGGTCCTCCGAACGACGTTGAGAGTCTTTGAGAAAGATGTGCTACGTTGGCAGGACGACAATGAAAACAAACCTACTACGACTGATCCCCAGACCCCTACCATAAGTCACTTATGATAGGCTACTGATCCTCGATTCGCAATATATGGCGAGAAAGATGGTCGAGCACAGAGAGAAGGCTTGTAGTTGAGGGTTTGAATATGATTCATCTCGTATGACTTGAACGCTTTTTGATTATAGTGGCGAGCCCGCGTGCCTCGAATAGAGCGAGGCTACATAGCGATAACGCTAGCTGTAGACTTATGAGATGTATCATTAAAGTCACAATAGTTATCTCAATACAACGGGATCATACTCGCAAAAACATAGCTCGCCTCCACGAGACGTAACGTACCATCTCTCGTGTCACTCACTCGAATAATAAACGACATACTACCTCCAGAAAGGGCCCAAACTCTATCTCCAGCTCTTACAAGACTCGAAGTAGTTCCACAGAGTTCCCGTTGTGTGATGATAAACGTCCAGCCAGCTATTAAACCTTATTGAGAAGTTTGTCTCTTTCCAAAATCCTCCTCGAACTTTTCAATGACTCTCTTGACCATTTCATAATTCTCTTGCTTAGAGTAGGTTGTGTCTTGAGTGAGACGTTCTTGCACGCTTGAATCCTCGTACAGGTATCTAGTCAAGAGTCCCGAATCCTGTACCTTTTTCTTTTTTCTATATACCCACACTTCGGTCAGAAAACGCTATGAGTAGGGAACTATTTAGCGCTTACTTTAAACTTCTATCATTGCGGTCCTGTTGATAGGCAGTGGGATTGGTGTTTGGCATCTTGATACAGGTATCGTTCGAGGGATTTGAGCTTAGCTACTCAATTTTGTTAGATTGTAATAGCTCAAGTTGGCTCTTGTGGAATCCTCACAAATTGATTGGTAAACTGAATGTGAACTTGAGTCATGCACTAACTTCAATGACTTGTTAAAGCTTTCGTAGAAGAGGAAGAGGCGCTTAAGTATTGAAAGTTGAACAGCTGATGGATGGAACTAGAAGCTGTGAAAGATGCAATTGCCCGAGCTCATACTTCCAAGTGTATACAGCACAATGTGCGGAATTGTAGTTTCATTCTTAATATATCTCTGTGTTTTGGCATAGTTGCGTTCAAATCCTTCCAGAAAATTTGGGGTATACAGTAGATAGTTTCGCACACTTGTGTTAGAAAAGAACTGTCGAATCTTACGCACATACAAGGTACAGGATTAGAAAGCATTTATCACATGACCAAGTTTCCCCTGGAACTGTAAGTAGAACTATGAGTTTTGCGCAAGTGTGCATAACCCCCCGTCTTTTCTGTCGGCCGACTCCGCCACAACAGTCCGCCTCAAAACATCATCTCACACACAGCTCCCAACTCCCGAATGTGAAGAACTACGTCCTAATTTGTGATCAATTGTGATCGTGATTACCTCAGAAGCATACTTCAGCGTTCTGACCATTTCCCTTCGTGCCGATTCTCATACCGGTAACGAGACCGTCCAAGATTGGAAGATTTGGAAGCGCACGACTCCCCAGCCTTGCCTCTAATCTGACTCTTTCATGAAGACTTCCTGATTTCGAGACTCTCAGCAATTGTGTGGGTTGATTTGCAAAGTTATCCTTTCATATGAATTTGGCTAAATAATTTAATAGACTGAGAAAATGCTCAATTTGAACACATCCAGAACCGAAAAAAGAGTGTTTAAACTCGAAGATGAGCCTCCACAAGCAAAGCCCCAAGGCCAATCTTCCAAAGCGCCAGACTTAGGAGTGGATATCGTGGGTCCGTGGGCAAATGCGACCATTGATCCCAATAAGTTCTGCCAAATGTTCCTACCTTTTAAATGCGACGACGGGAGTGCTATTTCAGACATGGATTTTTATCGAAGTATTACCCCTAACGAGACCCCTGGATTGAGCAGATGTGCAACCTCAAGGCACAGCTGGTCAGAAAATAGTGAACGTGGTTCTAATCCTGACTTTCTTGATTCATTCAAATCTAATTTCTTGGTCGATGTGAAGTGTCCCATCGACGACTGGATTCCTATTTCAGACATGGATTTGTATCGAAGTATTACCCCTAGCGAGACTCCTGAATTGAGCAGATGTGGAACCTCAAGGCACAGCTGGTCAGAACATAGTGAACGTGATTCTAATCCTGACTGTCTTGATTCGTTCAAATCTGATTTCTTCCTCGATGTGAAGTGTCTCATCGACGACGAGGCGCAAGTGTTCCACGAGATGGACCCGGTATTAAGGGGTATATCTCCTTATTCACTTGGTAATCCATCCCACCTACAAATACCCCTGATTCAAAAACCAAATACAAGGATCACAGAAACTCCGAATATACCTGAGGGGTTAGCTACGAGGTCAACTTCTAGTCAGAAATTAGAATCAGACCCACATTTCGTTAGTGACGCAAAGCGGAATAATCCAATAACTAATGACGAGTTTCCTGGCAGAAGGTTGAAAACATCCCGAATAATTTCCAGTAGATTTTGCTAATGTGCCCGTCCAGCATGGTTGCTACGGAAGAGGATGTTGACGTCGAGAGTTCGTACGAAGGCTACCACGAACTCCTTAATCTTGATCCATTTGTATTCCGGGATATTGACGTTGAGAGTTCGCACGAAGGTCGCCACGAACCCAACCCCAATCCCGATCCATTTACATTCCGGGATATTGACGTTGAGAGTTCGTACGAAGGTTACCACGAATTCAACCTTAACCTTGATCCATTTTCATTCCGGGATATTGACGTTAAGAGTTCGCACGAAGGTCGCCACGAACCCAACCCCAATCCCGATCCATTTACATT
>JAJCXA010000305.1:0-18505 GCA_026770245.1 Clarireedia aff. paspali H2
TTATTTTTTATATTTATTTTATATTTAAATAAAAAAAAAAGAAAAAAATAGGCAGATAAATAGATTATAATTAAAAAAAAAGGAAAAATTTTACAGGGAGGAAGGTTAGGCGAAAAAAGAAAAAGGAGAGGGACTATACTTTATAAAACAATAATGTAAATTAAATAAAGGAAACTTCCATAATTGGTAAGATGGGTTGAGCTGTAAACTCAATAGTATTGTACTTTTAAGAGTTCGAATCTCTTGTTTCCTATACATAGTAATTTAAATAACTATATATAATTAAAATATTTATTGCAAAACAGGGCTTTAATTTATTTTACCTGTTTATACTTAATCTATTCCTTACTTGCTATATAAATAAGAAGGGACAGATAAGGGTATAAGTCTATATTAAGGGGATATATTTAGTATATACTTAAGGTCTTTAGGATTGTTTACCACCAACCTACAAGTAGAAAAAAAAAATATATATTGATTTATAATTAGCCTGTTTGTTATAATATCGACCTTGCCCTCTGGTTGGGTGATTAAGTAGGGGCCTGCAAAGCAGGCCCTTTTTATTTCGCTGGCCGGCAGCAGCTAAAAAATTTTTCCTTTTTTATTATAATGATAATCTATCTATATAGGTAAAGCTAAAATTATTTATAATAAAAAAAAAAGAAAAAAAATTAGTCGCCTGTGAAACCGGCGGTCGCCTGTGAAACCGGCGGTGCAGGGAAGGAAGGGAGATATTTAATTAAAAAGATATTTAAATTTTCAAGCCTTTATAGCTCAAAGGTAGAGCAAAATACTGTTAATATTTTGATAGATGTTCGATTCATCTTGAGGGCTCTATATAAAAGGATGTATTAAGGCGTGTTCGTCTAAAGGTAAGGCCTTGTGTTTTGGCCACAAAGATTGCAGGTTCAAGTCTTGTACGCGTCTAAACTACTATTTATTATAAAAAGACCTGACACTTTTTACTTATCCTCATTGAATGTAGTTTAATTTTTATCTATTCTATTAGAATGGATAGCTGAGGTATATTAATATATATATTTTATGCTTAGTCTAGTTGTTTTATGAGAAAGTTTCACTAATGGTTATAGAGCAGAAATTTTGGACGTTCTTTCATTACTTTCTGTTTTCTGTGGGATACTCGTTATTGTTAGTAAAAATCCTATGTTACTATGGGAAAATTTATCAAACTCCGGGGAAGTCCTAAAGTTTATGATACCAAGCTTAAATCGAAAGGTTAAAAGTGGCTGAAGTAATTACTCAGGTACGGTAACAAGTCATAATATGATCGAAATAGAAATGGACAATCGCGGATCTAAGTCAGTAATGTCTAAAAATGTTACTGTAAAAGAGCAACGAGTATACGGTAATTATTTTGGATTGGTTAATCCAAGGTTAAGATGTATTCTAAGAGGTCTCGAAAGAGATTTTCAAACAAAATATTATGTACTTTCTTCAACTACGCGTGTGAACGTAGTTATGGGGCGAGTTTCTAACCAAATAAATAGGTCAGTGTCATATTCTACTTTAACAACTGAGACGCTTGCGCAGAAAATTAATTCAAATACTAACCCTGCACAAACTAGAAAATTAGGTAATATGAATCCGTTTTTTTACGGGGTTTACGGATGCAGAAGGTTCATTTACTCTACATATTAGATCCAACGATAAGTACACATCTAAATGAAAAGTTCAGTATGGTTTTTCAATAGGTATACATAAAAAAGATATTGCCATGTTAGAAAATATACAACTTACTTTAGGTGTAGGAAAGATCTTTACAATGGGGAAAGAAGGTGTACAATTTCGAGTAGAATCTCTTTAAATTTTATCTGTAATAATAGACCATTTTAATATATATCCTTTACAAACAAAAAAAAACAACTTGATTTTAAATTATTTAAATTAGCTTTAACATGTGTAAAGAATAAAGAACATTTGACTTCAGAAGGATTAAAAAAATTAATAGCTATTAAAGCTTCAATGAATAAAGGTCTTACTGGTGAGTTGAAAGCTTTATTTCCAGACATCACTTCTATGACTAAACCTGAGCCAGAAACAGGATTAATTATAGATCCTCAATGGTTGGTAGGTTTTATCTCTTTTTTTTTTCTTCTTTTTTTTTATTTTAATATTTATTTATTTTTTATATTTATTTTATATTTAAATAAAAAAAAAAGAAAAAAATAGGCAAGTGAGGGTTGTTTTAGCATTTTTATAACCAAATCTCAGTATACTAAAGTGGGATATCAAGTACAATTGAGATTTAGATTAACTTAACATATACGAGATGTAGAGTTAATGGAGAGCTTAGTTAGTTATTTAGGTGGTAAAGTGACTAAATCTAGAGAAGCGGTTGATTTAAATGTTATTCAATTTTCAGTTCTTACTGATAAATTATTGCCTTTACTTGAAAAATATCCTATACAAGGAGTAAAATTTCAAGATTATTACGATTTTATTAAAGTAGTAGAACTAGTAAAAAATAAAGCTCATTTGACCTCAGAAGGTTTGTCTTTAATACGTAAAATTAAAGCTGGTATGAATACAGGTAGGCGGTAAGTTTGTGAGGCTGTATTAAGAATGTTCTTTATTCTAGCCCTTACGAAGTATGCTTGCGCCCTACCCCCAGCTAGCTTCGCAAGACAGGGTATATTTGAATTAATTTTTTTTTATCTATTTATTAGTATGATGCATTTTTGTTTTGGTGATAGTATCTGCACTATTTTTAATAGGTTTGTTTTTAAGCATTTCTTGTTATCTTATAATACTTGGTCTTAGTTTTATTGGTCTATCTTATCTATTGGTATACGTAGGAGCGGTAGAAGGGGAGACCCAAAAATATAATCATAATTATGCCGCGTTGGTTAAAATCCAACTCCACAAGGTACTTTTAATTATAGTTAATTTTTATAATGTCCAATATAAAAATATCATATTTAGCGTCGTTAATAAATATATATATAGAGCAGGCTCCATATCAGTAAATTACCTGCCTTATTTCATAGGAGAGATATTCTCACATTACTTCAGTCCCCGCACTTATGCGGGATCCGGAACTACGCTTAAATCTTTTTATTCCACGCCGCTTTCGGCTTTATTGCTCACAGAAGGAGCGGCGACACCTAGCTCTGTTCCGCTATCTTTAGCTTCAAGAGATGTCGCTTTCAGCAGCTACACAGAGAACGAGGAATATACTAAAATTAACATACAAGATGAAGTATTTATTAACTGGTTTGTAGGGTTCTCAGATGGGGAATCTAATTTCACTATAATTTTACATAAAGATAGCAATGGTATTATCAAAAATGTTGCTTTCAGATTTATAATTGAATTACATGTCGACGATATTGATGCTTTGAATTACATAAAAAGTAAATTGAAGCTAGGTAACGATATTTCAGTATACGGTAGTAGTTGTAAATTTACTGTTACACACCCTAAAGATATCTATAAATTAATATCTATATTTGATAAATATAATTTAAATACTACTAAATATCTTGACTATCTAGATTTTAAAAAAGCTTTTATGTTATATCAAGAGGAGCGCTGCTTATCGTCCGGATTAGGGTTTAAAGATAAAAAAACCTTAATTGATAATTTGTTAGAATTAAAAAATGGAATGAATAGTAAGCGTACTAATTTTAATTTTCCTGTTAGCCATAAAATAATCATAACCGGCCCTTGGTTATTAGGATTAATAGAGGGTGAAGGTTCATTCTATTTAGACAGAACTGGATTTAAACCTGTTTTTTCAATGGTACTATCTGAAGTACAACTACCTGTATTTGAAAAAATTAAAGAATATTTAGAAAATAATTTAGGTTTTGATAAGTATTCTATGTTTAAATTAAAATCTTCCTCGGTTATAGCTATTAAAACAGGTAAAGCTAGAAGTAATAGTAAACCATTAGCAGGAATTACAGTTAAAAACACCAATGTCTTAGTTAATTATTTTATACCTTATTTAGACAAGTTGACGTTCGTTACTAAAAAAAGTAAAGACTTCCATGATTTTAAAATTATTAGCACTGCTATATATAATGGAACCTATAGAGAAAATGAAATTAAATCGCTTATTTTAAAATTATCTTATACTATGAATAATTATAGGTTATCGACTAACTTAGAACCAGAAAAAGTTTCCAGTGGTTTGTCTGTTGAAGAGATGGATAGAATATTAAAAGCAAGACCAACTATTCTACATCTTGGTGATGGTCGTCAATTAGACATTGTGACTAACAAAGAAGTAAATAGTAGTTGAACTAATTGTGTTTATGAAATAATAGACAATACTGGAGAAATCTTATTAGCGTCTACTTTAAAGGAAGCAGCTGAAATCTTAAGTGTCGATTTTAGAACAGTGAAAAGAAATTTAGATTCGAAAGCCTTATACACCGAGGGATGTTACGCTGAAATTAGGGATAAAAAAGTTAGAAGAATGGCTGTATTTTATCCATAAAATAATATTTTAATTTTTCTCCTATATAAATAAGGCATCCTTTTTAACGACGAGTAGTATCTCTATTTTATATTTAGTTTTCGCTTATACCCTTCTTTTTTTTTATCAATAAATTAACTTTTTAATAGTAAATAAATATTTATTAATAAAAAAAATCAAAAAAAGAAGGGTAAACACGTACGCTATATGATATATTTATAATCGAATATAAAAATTTTTAAATAATTAAAATAAAAGGAATTAAAAGAAGATTACAATCGTATAATTCTGTATTTGTGGAAAAAATAGGTGAAAACGGTCAAAGATATCCTGATTTAAGACCGTCGGCAGTTGTAAATGTCGTTACAGACTGGTTCACCGGGGTTAGGTTGGAAGACCTATTATAATGTACAGTCGAGTTCTATAACGAGTGTGAAATCGTAAGGAGGAAGGAAAATTATCAGCATCATGCTAGACACAGTATGATAATAATAAATACGGACTGTGAAGCAGGCCGTATTAATGATAAAAACTCTTTTATAAGTATAAGGTTAACTAGTCGTTAGCCTTTATACTTAAGCTAATTAGAATTGATCTATTCTGTTCCTATTTATTTTAATGCTAATAAATATTAGAATAAGTGAATTATTAACTGATACTAGCAATAGCGTTCCTTTAGCTATTATTACTTCTATTTCTTTCTATTATTCTGTCCACCCTACAATACCATATAGTATTGCACCTTTTACTAATTACATATTTAATACAAATGAGACGTTATATTTAAAAAAGAGTGGTTATATTAAGGACTTATTAAAATTAAGTGATGTAGAGTCGGATGACGGTTGTACAGGTATAATCTCTTTTGTTACTACAAGTCTTTGAGATGGTAATTTATCAGAAAGTAGTCATATAACAAGCATAGGTAATATAATCTATACTAGTTATAGTATATGATTAATATTAACATCTGTTATTTTATTACTTGCCATGGTTGGTTGTATTATAATAGTAATTAAGGACAAGGGTGGTACTACTAATCCCGATAATAATATACAGCCTACGAGGATGATTAGTGAGCACTACCCAGAAAAATAGTTTTGGGGAATTTAAAGGCGGAGCATGCTTTGCTACTATGCGAAGAAGTTTTCATATGTACTCTCGCCAAAGTAAGGCTATAAGTAATGATGAAACCTTAGCCAACCTAAACACGGGTTCAAAAAAAAAAAGTGGTGATTAGCTTTAGATAAACCTATACAAAATATTCAGTTTAAAGCAGTTGATTTTATTAAAAGTGGGAAAACTGTTAACGCTAATGTTATAAATAGTATCTTATCTATTTATAATTTACATGTTACAGATGAATCACTAAATGATTTAATAAATACACCGGTTATTATATTTAATGATCTGCACAAGGATCTAAATAAAGACTCTGTGTTTAAGGATAAATTAGGTGAAGCATACGGTAAAGCAGTTGCGGGGGTATATATCTTTACCCCCAAAGAAACAGGAGCTAAATATGTAGGTTCTTCTGTACAATTAGCTACTAGATTGAGTGGATATTTAAAGAAATCGTATAAAGTGTATGGGAAGTTTTTACCTTTTTTAACTTCGGAGGGTTTAGATAAGTTTACTCTAACAATTATGCCATTATATTCTAGTTCAGTACTTAAACCAGAACTTATACTAGAGCAATATTTCCTCCTAGATCCTTCCTTTAATTTAAATCTGTCTAGAGTAGCTAATGTTCCAAATTTCAACAATAAGGAAATGTATATGTATAATAGTGACAAGACTATACTGATTTACCATTCAAGTTCAATCAAAGATTTCTTAGTTAAATTTGGTATCTGATATAAGGCTATATTAAATAATCTTGAAACAGGTACATATTATTTAGGTAAGTATGCTTTTTCACCTGTACCTATTCTTACCGTTAAGCCTGCAGAATATTCGGACGAAGACATTAAAAAAATGTTAGCCAAAGACAGAAAAAGTACTATATTGTATATGTACAATGTAGATAAGACCATTTTATACTTTTCCCCTTGGCCTGGTCCCCTGTTCCAGGCAGGGGCAGAGGCAGGTATAAACAAAGATTTTTCTTCACTGGGTATATATCTTTCAAACTTTAAACATTTGATAGATTCCGATACATTCTATTTAGACAAGTACGTTTTAACGACAAGTGTAATATCTGACGCAGATATTTCAGATATGTCAGAGGCGGAACTGGTAGAACAACTGGACAAGGATAGAAGAGACTTGAAGGTCTCGACAGGTAAAGCAATAGGAGTGGCTTTATTAGAAATAAAAACTAATAAGAAGTTAACTTTTAAAAGTTTAAGTTTGTGTGCTAAATATCTAGAATCTATAGGACTTAAAAGTACAACTCATACCTTAAAATCTCGTATTCTTTCAGGTAAAGATTTAAAAGGGTATCTTGTAAGTTGAGATAAAGATCAAACATTTATTCATGCTAAAGCTAACCCGATATCTATTACAAACGAGGAGACAGGAGAAGTAAGTATTTATAACTCGGTTCGAGAGGCGGCTGCCGGCAGGTACTACAGGTATATGGCGTGAAACTTTAAAAAAATATGCTCAGATAGGTGGATCATATAAAGGTTTAATCATAGCCTTTATTTAAGAATAAAGATGGTACACCTGCTGATAGTAATAAAAGCCAAAGTGAAGATAGGGAAATATCCACCTGCCGGCCGGTAATATAAGTAAAGGCTTTATAGGTCATGCTTACATTGTACAGCCAATAACTTTTTACACATATTGTTGCCAAAATAAGGACAAAAGTAGCGAACCCTCCCTCCTATATAAATAAGGGCAGGAAATTTTTTCCTTCTTTTTTTTACCACCTCCCCTCTGCGAAGCGACTCCTCAATTAATTGAGGAGTCGCTTCGCAGAGGGGAGACAAGTAGGAAAAGCTAAAAAAATAAATCAATCAGTGTTATATATATATGAAATAAAAATATAACCAGCAGCAGCTCAGCTCAGCTCAGCTGCTGCTAAAAAACAATTACTCTTTAGGTATATATTAAACCTGTAGGTAATAAAGGTAATATAAGTGAAGTATAACTCCCTGTATAATAAACCTAAAAAATTTTTATATTATATAATAAAAAATGTCTCTTTTTAATAATAATTAAATTAGATAATATTTATTATATAAAGGAATTAGCTCAATGGTAGAGCAACCGTTTTACACACGGTTGGTTAGGTGTTCGAGTCACCTATTCCTTAATCATAACACCTTATATATTAATATAATTATTTCTATTTTATATCTGATTAATAAGGTGTTGAGTCTTAGTCCTAAAATTATACACAACTAGTGTGCAAGTTATAACATATATTAAATAATTTAACTATCTATTTATGATACATAGTCGCATAATATTCCTTTTAGCTTTGCCTGCTACTTTTTTCTTTTTTTTTTTTAATCAACAAATTAACTTTTTAATAATAAATAAATATTTATTATTAAAAAAAAGAAAAAAAAAAAATGAGCAAGCGAATACCTTTATCCTTCGGATTAGGCAGATCCTTTTAGTTTTAATATAAAGTATTAACTTTATACTGTGCTTCTTATCCTTATTCCCTTGCTTGCATATAAAAAAAAAGGAGGGTTAGTTTTATATACAAGATATTTTGGTTTATAACTAAGAAACGAGTATTAATATTTTATTTTAAATTTAAAGTAAATTATAGCTAGGTTATATTTAATATTTAATATGATTATGTTTCATAAAGATTAAAATTAAATCTTAGTTTTGTTATAAAAAAATTAATACAATAAATATAATATTATACACAAAAAAAGAATAAACTAAAAATAAATCTACTTTTAGATTAGTGGCTACTTTTAAGCGTTAACCCTATAGTATTTTTTTTGATAGTACGATTTTTATAATATAGTGTAATATAATAATATATTATAATTAAGAAAGGTTAAAATTATATGACAATCTTAACTAGAAGTAACTTTCAAGCTCATCCTTTTCATTTGGTCTCGCCTTCACCTTGGCCTTTTTGTACATGTATAGCATTGTTAACTTTAACAACTACTGGTAAACCCTTTAATATGCCAGTCTATTTTCAAACTATGTGCTGGAAAATCCTATTGCTTATAACAGTAATAATAGGACTATCAGCAGGAAACCTACTAAATATTCTTTTTTTAGGGTTCTCCAGAGACTATACGTTTAAATTTCTCTTTTGTATCACGTATGTATTTATGTTTATTTTGTTTTGTTTATTAATAGAAACATCAGCTAATAATTATAAGGATGCTACTAACTATCTTAGCTCCTATAAAGATGAAACAAATAATATTTCATCTAATATAAATAAGAGTAGGCTTTCACACTACTTAGCTGGTTTAATTGAAGCTGATGGTACAATAATAACACCTAAAAGGGAAAGATCGGCCAAAGGTAGACTATATTACCCTTCTATCCAAATTTTGTTTGATTCACGTGATATGTCTTTAGGTTTAATGATTCAAAACATATTAGGCCACGGTTCTCTTTCAAAAAAGAAAGGAGCTAATACTTATGTTCTAACATTTAACAGCAAAGAAAGCATTGTGCTAATTGTGTCTTTAATAAATGGGTGTCTGAGAACACCTAAAATTAAAGCATTACATGATTTAATTGACTGAATGAAAGTATCAGAATACTCTGATGCAATTATACCTAAGTTACCTTTAAATTGTGAACCTTTGGCTTCTAACCCTTGGTTTGCGGGATTTATAGATGGAGATGGCCATTTTTCGGTAAGAGCTACTAGCTCAAAAACTAAACGAGCTAATCCCGTAGTTGAATGTAGATTTGAATTGGTGCAAAGACAAATATACCACAATGGTTTAAGTAATTATGAATTTATGTATGAAATAGCTAAGTTCTTAGATAGTAAACTAGGTGTTGCAAGAAGTGATTCAGCTCATCCTCAATATAGGGTAAGAACTATCAATTTAGCTAGTAATAGTATTCTTATTAATTATTTAGAAAAATACCGGCTGTTTTCAACCAAATTTTTAGATTATAAAGATTGAAAAGATATAATTGAAATTTATAAAGAAAGTTTGGCCTATAAAAATGATACTTCAAAAAATAATAATGCTATAATGCGAATTACTACAATTAAAAATAGAATGAATGATAAAAGAACAGTGTTTTATTGGGATCATTTAAATTCTTTCCCCTCTTTAACTAATTCAATTTGCCCTCAATTGGGTACGAATATGGTAGCCATTAAGAACAGCTGCTTTAATCAACGAAGAAGCTTTTCTTCTTGTGTAGTATTGGCTAATAAAATAAATCCTAATTGAGTAACTGGGCGGCTTCGCAGTCAGATGGTGAATCATCATTTATGATAAAAATTAGTAGAAATCAAAGCTCTAAATTAGGATGATATGTTCAACCATATTTTTCTATTGAATTGAAAGAAGGGGATCAAGTCTTACTAGAAAAAATACAAGCCTTTTTCGGTGTAGGAAGTATAAGAGTAGATAAAAGGTATGGACATTATATATATAGTGTAACTTCTCTCAAAGACTTAATCAATGTTATAATTCCACATTTTGATAGTATGCTATTATTGACAAAAAAACGTGCCGATTTTGTTCTCTTTAAGTCAGTAGTAGATTTAATGTCTCGAAAAGAACATCTAACTCTGGAAGGTTTTCATAAAATTGTTGCCTACCTACCCCTATTTTTTTCTTTTTTTTTTTATTTAAATATAAAATAAATATAAAAAATAAATAAATATTAAAATAAAAAAAAAGAAGAAAAAAAAAGGGACGGAGAGCTTCGATGAATTTAGGATTAACTACAATATTAACTGAAGCTTTCCCTAATATTATTCCAGTCCCAAGATCTGTAGTTGAAGTTTCAGAAAATATTGATCCTAACTGAATTTCTGGCTTCTTATTTTTTTTTATTTTTTTTTACAATATTTAATTATTATAGAGATAGTAGTATAAATATAAAAAAAAAATCAAAAAAAATTAGAAGCTGAGGGTTCTTTTTATATTATATTAAGAAAATTCGAAACTTACAAAGCTGGATATCAAGTTCAAGTAAAATTTGCAATAGCTCAACATTCCTTGCCTTTTTTTTTCTTCTTTTTTTTATTTTAATATTTATTTATTTTTTATATTTATTTTATATTTAAATAAAAAAAAAAGAAAAAAATAGGAGAGATTTTCAGCTAATTAATAGCTTTATTAAATACTTTAACAGTGGTAGCATCTGCCTAATTTTTTTTATTATTTTTTTTTTAATCAATAAATTAACTTTTTAATAATAAATAAATATTGTAAAAAAAAAATAATAAAAAAAATAAAGGGAGAATCTTCAAGCAGTTTATTTTACTGTAGCTAAGTTTAGTGATATTGAAGAAAAGATTATTCCTTTTTTTCAAAAATATCCTTTACAAGGAACTAAAAGATTAGACTTTGAAGATTTTTGTAAGGTAGTAGATCTAATGAATAAAAAATCTCACTTGACTCTTGAAGGTATAGAGGAGATTAAAAAAATTCAGGTTGGAATGAATATTAGAAGAAAGTCGAATTAATCACCCGGCTCCGTAAAAAGTATGCGGATCCGGAGGAAAGGAATTTCTAAATTTAATTGCCCGTACTACGTAAAGCTGGATAAGCTTATAGCTTATCCCATAAAATTTATTAGTTCTTTTTAAGTAAAAAGTCAGTCGGGTATTATATACGGTAATAGGGAATATAATTGGCAAATATGATATTGTCAAACTATCTTGCTAAATATCCATTATTTAGTAGTAAGCATTTGAATTACTTAGACTTTTTAAAAGTCTTAGAACTTCAAAAAGCAAATAGACTTAATCCAGGGGATGTCAATTATTTAAACAAAGTAATACAAATAAAAGAAGGAATGAATAACAAAAGAACTCTTTTCTTTTGAAATCATTTACGTGATTTTTACAAATTAGAGAAATAAGATCTAGTCCTATCCTATGCGTAAGTGTAGGCGTATATACCTCAAAAGTCCTTAGTTTAACAAATTAAAATTTAATGGTTTGTATAGGCGCGAGCTCGGACTTTTTTGAAGCCAGGATCCACTAACCTGGCTATGGGAGTCAATCCAGTATATCAAAGTTTTGTGGTATTAACAATGCACGGTTTTAGTAATGCAAATTACTTTTTAACTTTATCTTTTATATCAGTAGTTTCTTCTATGTCATTCTGGTGAAGAGATGTTATTTCAGAGGGTACACAGTTATGTACTTTTTCCTTAATACATATGTTGGCTAGTGATCTGTTAATTAGTCTTTACTCTCAAATAGTCTTAGCTGGTAAGTCCACTGCAACCTCAGAGGAAATTGAGGACAAGAAAAGGAATTAAAAAAACAGTTTTAAGAGCTGGAAGAAAACAGAGAAGAGCGTAAGATCGTTGATGAGGAGAATACACGTGACGGTAATACGGATTCACCTAATGAGGAGAATTCCGCTGAGGAGCTTAGCCAGTGGGATGAATTAATCGACCTTGGTAAAAAGACTATTGCCGATATAATCAATTGATTAGCTAATTAATTAATTAGTTATAAAATTTATTATGTCTCTTTTCTTTTTTTTTTCTTTTTTTTTATTAATAAATATTTATTTATTATTAAAAAGTTAATTTATTGATTAATAAAAAAAAAAGAAAAAAAAATACTAGACAAATGCTTAAGGAGGGTATAATACAAATTAATCAAAAAGTCAAACTGTATTTATTTATTTAAGTGCCCTCTTAAAATTTGACTTATTGCTGGAAACTCCTAAAAATTAGGAAAATCAGCAGGGAACTTCTGGATATATTTGTCTTTAAGCAATTATTATCCCAGTTAGATCTTCAGAGACTATACGTCAAAAGCTAATAGGTTATAAATAATGTAGTTAATATATTAGTTAATAGATAGTCCTATCAGTGTAGTAATACATTAAATTCTCTTGCCTGCTTCTCTCCCTGTTTTTACTTTTTAGCCTCTGCCCCCTGCACCCCCCCTTTCCTCCCCCCCATATATGGGGGGGATAGAGGGGGGGACTAGGGGGCTAGGCCAGGAGGTAAAAAATCAAAAGCAGAGGAGTTGCTTCTTTCTCCCCTCTACCTCCTCATACCTCCCCTCTGCGAAGCGACTCCTCAATTAATTGAGGAGTCGCTTCGCAGAGGGGAGACTAGTTGAGGTGGAGTAGGGGAGAACAGAGGGGAGAAAGGAGAGGTTTTTTTTCTTTTTTTTTTTAATCAATAAATTAACTTTTTAATAATAAATAAACATATATTAATAAAAAAAAGAAAAAAAAATAGAGAAATCCCAATATTTACATACTTAGTTAATCACTTGCCTTCCCTCACCCTTTAGGGAGGAGGAGAAAAATAAGTCAGTTAAACCATGTATAACTAATCTTAAAACTCCTTTAGAGGGAGCTCGATTTTATTCACTTGTCCCCCGCCGGTTTGACAGGCCGGGGAAAAGGTAAATAAATCTTTTAAGGTTAGAAGACTTTACACAGGGACAATAAATCAATTGGGTTATTATATTGCCGGATTAATTGAAGGAGATGGGTCTATTATAGTTAGAAAAGGAGAAAAAGAAAAGACTTCTCCTAAGATAGTTTTTACTTTCGGTAAGAAAGAAATACCTCTGTATGAAAGATTACGTAAAATTCTTAATACAGGGGTTATATATGAAGAGGAAAGAGGAGTATGTAGGTATAGCGTTACTAACGCCGATGCTGTGATAAATATAATTAACCTAGTTAATGGAAAATTTCGTACTCCTAAAATCCAAGCTTTATATAAAGCTATAGATAATCTTAATTTATGACGTAACGCCAATTTATTAAAATTACCTTTAGATAAAAGTGGCTTAGATACTAATGCTTGATTAGCTGGCTTCATTGACACTGATGGTCATTTCTCTATAAAATTAACCGGTTGCTACGCTTCAGAAGACTCTGAAGGCCGAGGTAGAGTACAGTGTGTATTCTCTCTTAATCAAAGTGAATTTAATAGAGTGACTAAGGAGTCTAATGTTCCTTTTATGACTCATTTGGCTGAATTCTTTCAAGTTAAATTAAACTATAAGGTAGAAAATTCGCCACTTTTCTTTTTTTTTTCTTTTTTTTTTATTAATAAATATTTATTTATTATTAAAAAGTTAATTGATTAATAAAAAAAAAGAAAAAAAAAATAGAACCAGCCAAAACAATTGTGTTTTTTGCTCAGTCTGATCGAAAACATTATATTATAACTTCATATCTAACTAAATATCCTCTAATGTCTAGTAAACATCTAGATTATTTATCTTTTTATAAAGGATTAAGTTATTTAGGTAAACGTTTAACTAGTGAGGAGATACTTCTTGTACGTTCTATAAAACAATCTATGAATAATAGTCGTACTGAGTATACTTGAGACCATCTTAATAATTTTTATAATTAGAGCTTGGTTAAACTTTGAGCTTTATTTAATAGCCGGCAGATTAAATCTTTTTTTTGGCTGGCTGGCTGGCTGGCTGGCTGGCTGGCAGGGAAATTTCCTTTATATAATAATTAAATCATATTTAAATATTATATATGTTTTTTTTCTAGGTTGATTCCCTCTAGAACATATAACCCTTTTTTCCTATCAAATTTATTTTTCTTGCTCTGCACAACATATGGTAAGAATGGGGATACTAAGTTAAATAACTAGAGATGTCCAGTGGTTATTACCTTATTGACTTACTTAGGTAACCACACTCTGGCTGTACAAAGAGGATTAAATATGGGTGTTGCTCTCTTTATTGTTTCAGAAGCATTATTCTTTTTAGCAATATTTTGAGCGTTTTTTCATAAAAGCAATTTGTGAATAGAAACCAAACTCCGGGGACACCCTAAAGCTCTAATAACTAAGCTTTTAAAGAAGGCTTTAAAAGTGGCCTCGTTAATAGCAGAGAGTATAGTAACATCATTAGAGATTCTTGGTATTAATCAAGAAATGGGCAATCGCGGATCTAAACCAGATAGCTACATATCTGTAAAAGAGCAACGGGTAGACGGTTTCTCGGTATTAAAAATATACTGTAAGGTGTACTCTAAGTGCCAGGGAAACCTGGTTTTTCTTCATTTTATAAAATATGTTAATACGATAGTTGAATCTATACCTGGAATCCAGGTTTATTCTAACCCCAAAATATCTTTATTTTCTATCTTTACTTATGCGTGCAAAAGTCTGACAAAAGGTCAAGCAAGGTTTTCTGAATCTAGTTCTGCTTCTACTAATGAGTTGAATCCTTATTATATTACTGGTTTTACTGACGGGGAAGGATGTTTTTTTGTAGGTGTTAGTCCTGACTCTAAAAGCAAGACAGGTTATAGAGTAAAAGCTAGTTTTCAAATTGGCTTACATTTAAAAGATCTTGCCTTATTAGAACAAATTCAATTGTTCTTTGGGGTAGGTAAAATATCTAAATTGGGTGCGGAATCTGTTCAATTTAGAGTATATGCTCTTGAAGACTTAAAAGTTATTATTCACCATTTTGATAAATACCCTTTATTAACTAATAAGCAATCCGATTATCTACTTTTTAAAGAAGTAGTAGGTTTAATACAAGAAGGAAAACATTTGACTTTAGAAGGTTTAAACAAAATTGTGTCAATTAAAGCTGTGCTAAATAATGGAGATATATCTGATAGTTTAAAGCTAGCTTTACCTAATATAGAACCTGTTTTAATACCAGAAATTAAATATAGAACAATAAAAAGTTTACACTGGTTAGCTGGTTTCACCGATGCTGAAGGATGTTTCTTTGTAGCATTAAAAAAATCACCAGGATCTAAATTAGGTGAAGCCGTGTGATTGAGATTTATTTTGACTCAACATGCTAGAGATGAAGATTTCCTAAGAAGTTTAATTTTTACTTTAAATTGTGGTAGATATATACCTAAATCTGGTTATGGGGAATTTATAGTTGAAAAATTTACAGATGTTAGTAATAAAGTGATTCCCATTTTTGAAGAATTTAAATTACACGGTATAAAATCTCAGAATTTTGAGGATTTCAAAAAAGTGGCTCTGCTTATGAAAAACAAAGTACATTTAACTAGAGAGGGGCTAGATGAAATAAAGAAAATAAAAGGAGGAATGAATAAAAGTAGATTATATTAATAAGTATATAAACATAATAATGGATAAAATTAAAAAAAACTTACTATGTGTTTTGCTTGCTTATTTGTTCTTTTTTTTTCTTTTTTTTATCAATAAATTAACTTTTTAATAATAAATAAATATTTATTAATAAAAAAAAAAAGAAAAAAAAAGAAGCGAAATAACACAAAGTTAATATAAAAACGAGTGCTTTATCTCCAACTATCGAACTAGGGGCTCAATGGCCACCTATGGGTATAGAAGCTGTGAACCCTTAGGGTAAAAAGATATCAAAGGGGCATCGGAAATCTTTCGGTGAAAAAAGGGCTAATTGCGGGGAAGTTTATTAAGAAAAATGTGAATATACATTGGTACGGTGTGTACACTTTAAATAATCCGCAGGTAATGCTTATAAATTAAAAATAATATGATGGAAGTTTTTTTATATTGTTTAGGGTAACAGTTTCGGTTTAATCTTTCGACTAGGCTAGGTAAGCCTGGTCGTCCTTAGCTCTAGTTCCCTTAGCTAGCTGGGTCGGTCTAATTTCTTTTATTACTAGGGAGAGCAAGTTTTTGCCTGCGTAGCAGGCTTATAATTTTTATATGTTCTTTATGCTTTAGCTTAAATAACAATAAAAAAATAAACAGTAGAAGAAATAAATTCAAAAGATCGGAGAATCGAAAAACTTTTATTATTGTTTTTTTTATAAGTAAACTTCAACGATCATACGCCCTTATATAAACTATTTAAAGTGACCTTTAGAAGAAGTCTTCTGTTTTTTTTTATTTCCGTTCTTTAATTAAAGCACAAATATATCTTGTCGCTCCGTAAAGGATTTAAAGAATGAAGGATAAGATAATTAACAGGTCATTCCGTTTTGTTATTATCTTGCTATCTAAACCTTGGATAAGGCTGAATAATAAATTATCACCCTCGGCTACCTTTAAATATATTTATATGTGATATGATCTGATCTAAAAGTTAATTTATAAAGTTTGATGAACTTACCTTTCTTACATGTTCCGGTGCAATTCCCCTTAAAAGTCGCAGTACCCGGACTTTAAAAACTAAAGGTTATAGTAAGAGTGGTCTACCTTTAATCAATAAAGAAGATTATGCTATCTTATACGGATTGATTTTAGGTGATTTATACATTTCAAGGAAGAATACTGAGAATGCTTTCTTGAGATTTGAGCAATCGATTATTCATGAACAATATCTTAACCATTTATTTGAAAAATTTAATTATCTCTGTACATCTTCTGCTTCAGTTAAGCGAGCGACTAGAAAATTATATCCAGATACATCCTCTGTTTATTTTACTACTCGTCAATTAATAGCTGTTACAGAACTTCATACTTTGTTCTACTCAGAAGGTAGAAAAATAGTGCCGTTAAATATAAGTTCCTTATTGACTGAGAAGAGTTTAGCTTACACCTCTCTGCCTGCCGGCAGGTAGTATGCACAACTTATCTGCCTATTTTTTTCTTTTTTTTTTTATTTAAATATAAAATAAATATAAAAAATAAATAAATATTAAAATAAAAAAAAAGAAGAAAAAAAAAGGAAAATTAAATTAAGAAATAAATAAAAAAGATATTGTTATCCATACTATAATTATTACTTACTACTTATAAGAAGAAAGGTAAGAAAAAGAAAATAGATAAAAATATTTATTTTCTATCATCAAACTAACTGACGTTAACGTCCATTACAAATAAAAGATCATGAAATAAATAAGGTTTTTATTTAAATATACCAGATTGTATTTGTAATGGAAATAATACGTACTTGTATAAAATTGTAGAGGTGCTTGCATAGGGAGTGTATTTCTAAATATACCTTACCTACGCTTTAATGATTTATGAGTAAAAGACTTGGATTTTTACTTTATGGCTAAGAAGGGATACTTTTTAATATACTTTATTTAAGTTAAAAACAAGTGCTTGTGCCTAGAAAAAATATACAACATAAAAATAGATATAAATTTATTAGACACAAGTTAAAACGTATAATAGATTGTTTGAATCAGATTTACTTCAACAGAATTCACAGGATAATTTTTTAATCAAACTGTGTCCTTTATTTACAATGGCTGCGGTCGCTATAGGGGAGGAATTTACAAAGGATTCTCTTTATTTATCACTAGTTATACCCTTTACATTTAAAGGAATAAATATTACACCAGAAAAATCTTATTTAAATGCTGATTTAGATAAAATTTCGATCTATGAGGAAAATAGTAAGAGAAGCGGTGTATACCTTTGAGTTAACATAAGTAATAATAACTGCTACGTGGGTAGTAGTTATAACTTATCTAAGAGATTTACTTGATATTATAGTTTTAATAACTTAAAGAGATTATTAGAAAATAGTACTAGTCTTATTGGGAGAGCTTTATTAAAATATGGTTATAGTGGATTTAGGTTGTATATTTTAGAATATTGTGAAGGTGATCAGTTGCTAAATCGAGAACAATATTACATCGATCTTTTGAAACCTGAGTATAATATTTTGCGAACAGCAGGTTCATCTTTGGGTAATAAACATTCTCTTGCAACTATAGCTAAGATTAAAAATCATAAATTTCCTGCCTTATTTCATAGGAGAGCGAACAACTAGCCAAATTAAAAGAGCACTTAAGTATACATAATGCAAGCGATGAGCAACGAGCTAAAGCTAGAGTAAGAATGTTGAAAATAAATGAGAATAAAGGTATGGGTACACAAGTATTTGATACGGTGACAGGATTGACAACTACTTATAGCTCGATTCGCCAAGCTGCTGATGCAATAGGTTGTTCCCACTCAAGTATAGTACTAGCGAGTTTAAAAAAAAGAAAAAAAAAAAAAACAATTGTAAATTTTTGTTTATTATTATTTTTATTTTTATTT
>JAJCXA010000306.1:0-18341 GCA_026770245.1 Clarireedia aff. paspali H2
ATTATATATTATATATATTTATCGATATTATAGTTTACTAACTATTATACTTTCTAATTATAATTTATAATTTATATTTTTATTCTAAATAAAGTTTAATAATATCTTAGAAACTAAAATTAAATTATTAATTATAAATTATCTTTAAACTAATAAATAAATAGAAATTTATAACTAGTATTTATAAAAGTAGTTATAATCTTTTATAAACTATTATTAAGACAACTAATTCGAATTCCTACTTATAATAAATTATATATAATTAATATTATTATACTCTTCTTTTAATAATTTATTTCCTTTTAAAGTACTTTATAAATATATTTTTAAAATTATATAAAATTAGAAGTAAATTAAATATCTATTTATTAATAACTTTAATATCTAGAATATATATATTTATATTTATTATAACTATAAAGTATTAGAATATATTTATTTAGTTATCTAAATTATTTAAAAGTATATAACTTATCAAGTTAATAAATATTAATAATTAAAAGATTTCTAAGTTAGTAACTATATCTAGTTAAATATATAATATCTATCTACTTAGTAATCTTCAAAAAAGCTAGTGTAACGATCTATATATATTAAGCCTACTATATTAATGATCTTTACACGCGTTATACTGATCTTATCACCTGATTCCAAGGTGATCACCCTTAGTAGTAAGGCAGACCTTTAAGTATGCCTGGCGTGCACGTGCCTTAAGCACGTGACCCACGTGACTACTACATGTATATAAGCCTTTAAGGCCCTTCGACCCTTTTAGCTCTTTAGTTGTTGATTCTAAGAATGATATAATCTTATTCTTCACTGAATTCCTACAATATATCGTTATAGCTAGACTATCTAATAGATAAATATTTCAAGGTTTTAGAATAGATTAACTACTCTTATTACTTAGATCTTCCTAGTACTATATATATCTATAATATATTCTTAATCGATAAATTAAAGAAAGTAATTAATAATCTATTACTAAGCTAATATAATAAACTACCCTCGCTAATTAATATAATAAGAACAAATAAATATAAGGTAGAATAAGTATTAACTTACTATTTAAAACGAAAGTTATTAAAGTATTATATTTAATAAAGAAGTTATAATATAGACTTAGTATAATATAAAGTATTAAATCTTAAAATATCCTTAATACTTCTTCGCGACTTCTATTATATCAACTTAAAAGTATCTAGCCCTTTAGTACTGTTTCCGGAATAAATATATTTATAGGAGTTTAAAGAAGATAACTATAACTATACTAAGAGAGATTATCTGATAACTATAGTTAATAAGAAGTGCTTTTTGAACTTTATAATAAAAAAGGTATAAGTACTTGTTTATATACTTATTTGAAAGGAAGTGGCCTTAAAAGCATATAACTATAATATAAATAAACTATAGGAACACTTAAGAGCGAGCTTTTTAGAAAGAGGAGATAATATAACGATTTGAACTAAATCATTATAATGTTGTATAAGCTGACTATATATAGGTCAGACCTAGGAACCAGACTATATATATACATTAGTGTATATATAACTCAATCACTTATTCCATATAATAACTTCCTATATATAAGCCCCTGGATTCTTATAATCCTTTTAGTTCTTTAGTTGTTAATTCTAAGGTTATTCAGCATCCTAAATCGGTGGTTTCGTCACAACTACAGTATATAATTTATATCTATTTTAGCTATCTTGATATAGTAGAAACCAGGGGGTTGCTCTTAACTTCCTGCTACCCTCTTTCGTACTACTTCTGTAAAGAATGATCGTCCCTAGTTTCCTGCTATATTGTGGCACCCTCAATAAAAGAGCCATGTGGACCAAGAGCATAAACCTGCGGCATATCAGCCCTCGCAACTTCCTTCAATTCCTTCCCATCTAGCGCAACAAGAATACTCTTCGTTCCCTTCCTATCAATAACAATTGTTAATACAACGCCATCATCTTCTTCCGTGGAGCCCGGCCTGGCAACAAAAACCGGCTCACATGGACAGCTCTCGCCATCTTCTGGCTGCCATTTGATGAATTCTCCCGTAAGCCAATCTGTCTTCCCGATACTTCCAAAGAATGCTGCTTGGACTGTCTTCATTCCGTTCCCATACCGGCCAATCGGTACTTCGGTACCAGGACTTGGGCCTCCGTTGCCTGCACATGCGTAGACGTAACGGTACCCAGGTACCATCGACATGTCCTTGCGAATTCGTGGGAGTTCCATTGGTGCGCCAGGGATTGCTTGGGCGACTGTGGCCCGTTGAATTCGTGTGGCATTTACGTTATTAACAGCTGCTAACTCATATCTGACTAGAGTCCCTTCCATGAATGGTCTCGCGGGGTCAAGGACGTTGCTTAGGTTGTATTCCCTGTATGGAACGTAATCGCCTTCGTAGCTGCAAAGGTCGACGTGCAAGTTGACGTCCCCTGTTTTCATGTCGATGAAGTCGTAGCCGTTGACGGAGTGGAAGAACATGAAATTGGGAGATTCGTAGGTGGCGATACTTTTAAGAACGTAAGTGATATGTTACCTTGATGGTGTTTGGGTTACTCACTGTGCTCCATCTGATTTACGCATGACGTAGAACTTGGTAGTCACTCCCTCTTCATATTCAATCATGTCCATGACCTGTCTTGTTGTATCACTGACGTCCATGTGAAGAGGCTATTTGAACCAAAGTTAGGGCGCAAAGTCTGTGGGCTTCTAGGAGAGTGAACAGACGAACTTACATTGCGGATGAAGACGACATAGTCTTGAGTCATAGCCAAAGAATGGATGTAGCATGGTGGGCATGGAAGCGCAGTTTTCCACAGTAGTCTGACTGGGTTTGCCTTGTAGTCAAGTGCAAAAACAGACATGACCCCTTCTGTCGAGATCAAGTAGTTGTAAATGGTACCTCGTGTACGGTCTTTGGGCGGATGTGCGCAGATGCCGTAGCCAGACAGCTCGGCGTCTAGGTCAGAATATGTGAGAAGCCTCTTCGGTTCCAGAGTCTCTGCATCACAGACTTGAAGCATGTTGAAGTCCGTGAACACCATGACCTATTACCGAATGTCAGTTCTGACGTTCAAGGACAAAGTGAAAGCTGCACATGCCTCTTCTTTCTCAGGGTTCTCAGAAGCTGTCCCGCGTGAGTATGGGTTCTTATCCTTAGGCAAGTACATTCCCCTACGTGGGACCACGTTGAGATTTGCTGCATCTGGCTCAAAATAGCCATTTGGAACCCACAAAGATTGCTTCATACTATATTTAGTACTTGATTCATTTAGCTATGCCATGGTTCCATGACTTACTTGTGCACCAAGTAAAGCTGAACACGGATCTTGAGCATCCTTCAGAGGAGTGTTTGCGTTCAATCCGAACATCGTGACAGACAAGAAGCCGTCTTTCTTTGCTCGACGAATGACACCCTCTGCAGTATGGCGGCTAATGTAACTAACTTTGCCATTGTCGAAAGTAAACTTGTGCAGCATACCCAAGCCATCGAAGAAGTGCTGCAAGATAGCTGGAGGTTTCGAGCCATCCTCTGATAGCGGGATGACAAACTTTCCGGCACCAATTCTGAGCAATGTTTAGAGGTACACCCGAATTCGCTTTGGAGAGTCCCAAAACTTACCGCATGAACGATCCTTGCAACCACTTAGGCCATATTCCTTTCGTCACGCAAGTCATCTCGGTGGGAGTTTCGGGAACATCTTTCAGATACGGGGGGACATATTTCATGTCCTCCAGGCCAACCCAATAATTGCTGTACCCTTTTGGTGTATTTTGTACCTTTGCAGAGGCCATTCTCTAAAAATAATTTCAAAGTGATATTCAGTGGAATGGTAAACACAATGCGATGTTGAGTATGGCTTTTCTTGCAGACTTTGAAGCCAGATTTTATGGAATTGATGCAGATGAGGTTCGAAATTCCGTACAAGCCGAATTGACAACTCCAGGCTGTATCGACTCGGCCTCACGAAGTTGTTCAAGGCTTTCACCCTCGCAGTAGTATATGCAATGTGCATTGCAAAACGCAGCCACGTCACGCTTGCAAAGAAAGGAGGCACGATAGAGTTTTGCGGGGAGATTATCCAAGAACTCTGAAAGCCGCCCGGGGATGTGTCGGGTGGCAAGCGCATTGACCTCCTGCTACTGTAGCTGAATGTGGGGCAATACAACCTCAGCCCAAAGGGTACTGTCCTTCACAATTTGCTGATACGCAGACCAAAGAGCTTCAAAACTTAAGAGCCCGGGAGGCATCCCGATATCAAAGTTTAGTAATTGTCTCAGCCATTTGCAATGACTGATGAGGAATGCATTTCATTGGGTGGCACTCCACGTTTCCCTGGACGGCAGTTCTCACCGTACTTTTCGTTCTCCAGCTGTCATAGTATGGAGTGTGCACTACATAACAACCCCATGATGATGGATGAATATAGAACTATCTTCCACTCATATCGAACCACTCCCCTATCTCATCAAGCAAACCCCAACAATTTACATTGCAATATCACCGAACGTCCAATTAGTAGCACTTTCTCCGGCATCATCCGGAACGGACACAATGACGCCAACGTCAACAAGCTCTTTGGCCCCCTGGGTAATGTTAAATCCTTCGTGGATAACTAAATCCTTGTTAACCTGATCACAGAACTGGCCAATGTGGTGGCGAATTCTCATTCTCCTCAATGTCAGCTTTTACAACATGATGGGCAATGTCTTTGCCGCCGGCATATCCCCGTTGTTTGGCTTGTTGATTGAAGAATTCCATTGTTCTGTCGACCAGGCGTCACGTCTGGCATCATATGCCTTGTTGATGCTTGGATTGAGTGTAAGTACTTGAGCCTTAAACTATCCAATCTGTTCATTCTGATTTGTTTTTCCAGAATCTCTTCGCCTTGCCTGCCGTGGAGTATCTGGGAAAGCGATATACTATATTGGTATCTATGGTAGTATTTCTAGGCTCCAACATCTGGGCAGCCAAAGCACAATCCTACAATTCCTTGGTGGGCAGCAGGTTCCTAGGAGGATTTGCGGGTGGTGTGATCGAAGCTCTTGGACCATTCATTGTATCCGAGTGCTTCCATGAACATCAACTCGCAAGAGCCATGGTTGTCTACGTTGGCTTTCTCGCGGCAGGTTCCGCGGTTGGTCCTGTCTTGGCTGGTGGTATTTCCTCCGGTCTAAACAGTTGGCGTTGGTTCTTTGACATCAATTCGATAGCCATTGGGGTCAATCTCATTACTTGCATAATGATGCTTCCGGAGACCACACATACAATCGATGACTATCCAAATGACGATCCGGATTCGACGGGAGAAACACTGAAGGATGCTGCGGCTTACGACGATAATACCACTGAAAATGGGGAAGCTACATCCACAACACAGAACCGATCACTCAAGAGCGTATGGATTGAGCGATCATTCTATACCAGTCTCTTTTATACTAAGAAGAGAGAGAATCCGTTGAAGCTATTCTTCCAACCATTCACATTGCTGTTTGCACCACCGGTCTTATTAACCACCCTCATTTTTGGATTGACGATAGGTTGGACAGCTCTCATTTCGATTGTGGTCTCCAACGTATATTCAGCGCCGCCAATGCTGTGGCAGGCATGGCAGATTGGACTCATCAACTTCGGGCCTTTGGTAGGCTTGTTGATAGGGCTACCGCTGGGAGGTATGCTTGCCGACATACTTTCAAAAGCTGCTTTGAGAAGATCCGATGGCGAGCATAACCCTCGCAGCCGTCTACCCGCCGTTATACTCGGAGCTTCGATCAGTCCCGCTGGCTGCCTTCTCATTGGATTTACCTTGCAAAAGAATATGCACTGGATTTGGGTTTCTATTGGATGGGGCATGCTGGCTTTCGGTCTTACCGCCTCTGCAAACGTATTGTTGACGTACTCTGTTGACTGCTTCAGAATGCAAGCAGGGCATGTCGGTGTGCTTGTCAACGTGGTCAAGAATGGGCTCGCGTTTGGTGTTTCTTTTGGGTCAATGAGTTGGTATCATGAATCCGGGCCAGCCAAACAGTTTGGAACAATGGCTGGCTTGTCATGGGCAGCATACTTGTGTGTCATTCCTGTTTATATCTACAGTCGGTCTCTGGTTAGACTATCCGAGCGCTTCCTTCATTTGTAACTGTGGGGGCGGCTTATTTTCCTTGTTAATTCTGTTGTGTAAAGGGTAGTAGTTGGTACTATTTTACAATCGCCAGAAATGAATGAAAGCGCATCTCTAGAAAATGAAGTTGCTGTGCTGAGAAGCTTTTATAGAGCATCGTTTGTAACCTCAATTGATATCCTAGAATTGAGTTGCCTTATTTTGAACATTTCAATCAACATTCAATATCACATAATGAAAGTGGCATGAAAATCTTGGTCTATTCGATCTCCTGTATGATTATGGTCAAGTATGATAGTAATCCGATTTATTGCCAAGCTACTGATTTCCACCCATTCCTACAATACTCCCATTCACTCTGTTTACTCCTTGTGCCTGCTGTGTCATTGCAATCTGATTGAAGAATTCAAGATCGCCTTCAAGCATGAATTCTCCAAGATCCATTCCCAATGGAGAGGTATTCATCATAGTTGACCCGTAGATTTGATCATTTGGATACAACGAATGTAGGCCGGTCGCTGCCGACTCGGCATACGGGTTTGGTAAAACTGAATCACCGGATGCTGATGCTGCTTGGAAGATACTTAGTTGACCATCATCAAGTGGAGAGGCCAGACTATTGAAGTTTGAAATGGAAATAGAAGGCTTACATAGTGCCTCTGATACACTTCCGAGCTGCTCTAAGTACGCAGCACACCTGTCGACCATCCTGTTCTCGCAATCCAACCGCCGTAATGCGAACGCCGCATCGATTAGAGAACGCTGTAAGTCGAGTTTTGATACACTCAATGACAAGGATGTTGCTCCTCTACTTGTTCGATCTTCTAGAATGAGAAATGATGCGAATATAACAAGTGCAGCGTTGAATGTGTAATACAAGCTGAACCACCATGCTCCTAGTCGGAGCCTATGATCGCCTTTCTTAGTCACAATCGCTCGGACGATTGCAACAATTTCCATGGATGACTGCACGCAGATCTGGACACTGTTGCTACCGATTTGCTGCAGAAGGTTGGCTTCCTGTGCGATAGAATCACCTGGTGGTCTGCCAATGATATCGAGGAACATGACCAAGATAGGGCGGTGGAGGAGTATGCGAAGATTGAAGTAGCGGAGCTTTAGGATAACTCGGAAACGATCAAGTGGCGAAGGGGTAGACTCAACTAGCTCAAGTCTGTGGATGAAGTCGTCGACGTGGCGTAATTCAAGTGATGGAGCCAGTAAAGATTCCCAGTCGCTAAGCTGATGCTCCACGGCGAACAATTGCGAGACAGTATCCAAGACTGTAGTTGGGGCGCCGCAACCGATATTGCCACCGTATAATTGGTATATGACATTCCACATAATCTTGTAGAGAGTTCTATCCCTCTTTGTTAATATATGTTCAAGTCTTGCTATGCTGCAACGGAGGTGATTCGAGTCTGGAGATCGCGGTATGCTTACATAGTAGCATTGAAGAAGTCTACACTGAAACTTTGCGTATTATCAATGATTTCATGACTGTGATCACTCACTACTGGGGCGAGGCTTTGTGGCAGTGAGATTCTGATATAGTCGTCTGGGATCGCAGCTGGTCTACCAAAAGTCATACTAAGTGTGCGATCAAGCACAACGCAACCATACCACGTCCGTTTTCGAAATTCTTGGTCTAGGGGAGAGAAGCGACTGGCAGCGGCGGTGGAGTGCAGTCCAAGTTGGAGTGCGCCTTTTACTGCAAGACCATGCACAGTCCATGCCTCCACAGATCGTTGTGTGCCTTGCAGATATTGGCCTGTTAACAAGAGATATTGGACTTTCAACGTCAGCTTGTGAAAGACTCTTCCTATAAAATATACTTACCAATCTCAAGACTTGTTCCACGCATGACTTGTCTTTCACACAATCCCATTGCCCGGTGATAGTATACATCGGAATCCCGAGCTCGTTTTTCCGCACACAGACCATTCTCAACAGTGGTACTTGTTGCCATCGCCATGATTATATTCAAAAGACCCAGCCATGTTCTCCGGACTTTTGTAAAGTCGTTGGCTTTGACTTCGTTGTAAGTATTCACAAATGCTTGCTCATCTATGTATGGGAAGAGGAGGCCAGTGTCTCCAAAGTATCGTGCAATCAGACCCCTTGTCGTGGCCTCTGGTGGGAGCGCATAGATATTGACATAGTTCCGATTTCCAACTTTGGAAGATTGTCTCACCGCTGAGGCTCGGCCTGATAGTGATGCGGGCTGGGAAACACTAACGACTTCATTGTCGAATGGCACGCCAGGACTGAAGCTATTTCCTGTGGCCAGTACGGGTCGGTTCATCCGAGCCATTGCGCGTGATACATGGCGGGTGAATGCGATGTTCGAGGACGGTCCTTTGTGAGCTTTCAGCTTGTAGCAACGCAATCAAGCAGAGGTATATTACCAAAAAATCCGCAATCCTCTTCAGCGCTGAATACCATAGCACCCATAGCATCCGTAGCGCTCTGATCTCCGAATGAGTCCTGAATTTCGTCGCTATTCACTTCCACTTCCCCATCCTGAGAGATTGTCACTTGCATGTGAGGCTTCTCTCTTTCATTATGTGACTCATTCTCAAGCCCGCTTGCAAGCCTTGGATGCTGTTGGCCCTTGTTTTGTTTGGCTTTTAGGAGTCGGATATCTTGCTCAACAGCTTTCAGACGATCTTCTACGCTGGCCAGATACTCCTTCCCAACGATGACATTCGAGGTCGAAGCCGAATTTACATAGATGCATTCGAAGCCTAATTCCTGGCATCCAGTACATTTAGGCCGATGTCCATCGCACTTTGAAGGTCTTCGTCAGTATCTCTCTACCCGGAGCCAGCAGCATCGTCGCAGATTTCGCAGGCTAAATCCTCAAACTGGGTCAGATGACTTACTCGTGATTTTCTGGTTCGGCATGCACTGCACGCAAGGGAAACTCTCCGCCTCTTGGCCGAGGGATTATCGGGTGCATTGCTATAGTTGTTACATGAGCTCATGTTATTGTGGATTGGTCGAAGAGAGTGGGCGACTGACAGCAGTCGTACGAGGAGCCCGGGACGATAAGTGGTAACAAGCAATTGCTCGGGGATCGGTCGGGTCTTATGTTTTGAAGTACGCGCGTTGCGTGGATCTTAAGGTTTCGAGCCAAAGCTGAAAGGGGTCAAGCTATTCCTGCACGTGAGTGAAATTGTGGGAATCATTTATATGGTAACTGTGAAATTTTTAAAAGACACTATTTTTTAAATCGGTCAACAACCACCCTTAATTATCATCTACAGAGGTGAGGGGAGCTCATTTTGTACAGAACTACCCGGAGAATCGAATGATGTTAATTATATGTTTCAGATCTCAGCCTAAACGTGACATGTACATGCTCGCAGTCAAAATGCAGTTTATGAAACTGTGAAATTTTTTGATACCTATTACCTTTCCTACTGCTAGTCAGCCCCCAACACCTCAAAGTTGAGGCGGGTAGTACTCTGAAGATGGCATTAAGCAGGCGATCCTCAAGCTGCAGCTATTTTAATTATATTATAAGAATTGAACCGATTGTATATCAGATTAAGAGCTATTAAATGTTGTTTTCAAAAATAAAATTGAAGATTATTGAGTATAGTAATTAATGTTTATTATATCGGAGCTCCAAGTGAATACTTCAAATTATTTCTTTAAGGTCGGAAAGAACTCCACCTTTTAGAAGCAGGTGGATCCAAAATAGGACTAATTATCGGGCTGCGCCAATCAGAAGCCCAGAATACCGAATAGAGAAATGAGTCTGAGGAACCTGAGATAAAAGAATCGTGGGGAAGCGGGGTTGAAGCAGGTACCACGAAGTTGAAAGCCATTGGTGATCATCGCTCTAATAGGTTGATTACAATTGCTACTCGTTTATCGTAATCGTCTTGGTCTGAACAAATTCAGAAAGCCCCCACGCTCCACCGAATCTACCCCAGCCACTGTCACCATTACCTCCATGAGGCAGAGTGCTCTCGTCATGTACCGTCGAGCCATTGATATGCGTTGCCGAGACTTTCAGCTTCTTCGATAAGAGGAGACCATTGTAATGACTGCTTGTGTGGATGGAAGATGATAGGCCATATTTACATACGTTGATGATCTTGATAGATTCTTCCGTCGATTCGATTGGTACAAGACAGAGGAGAGGACCAAAGGCCTCGTGGGAAGATACATCCATGGTCGGAAGAATTCCTTCGATGACTGTTGGGAGAACTGTAGCTGACTGTCTTAACCACGAACTTGAAGGCTCGCACACTGGTGTGTGTACTGTTGCACCTTTTGAGACTGCGTCTGCCACCAGGTTGCGCACTCGATGGGCTGCAGTAGAGGTTATGAGAGGTGTGATCCCTGGTAATCGTTGAGGGTTCTCTACGATTGAAAGCAATGCTTGTCGGAACTCTGCAAAAATTGATTGGTGAACAAGAACAGTGTCTGTTGACATGCATATCTGGCCGTTCTGGAAAGTAGGTTAGTGGGATTTACCAGTAACAAAAGAAAATTTGGTTCGTAACAGAGAACGTACATTCAGAAAAGCACCTTCAGCCACAAGCTGTGCCGTCTTTTGAATGTCTGCGTCTTTGAGGACCACAGCAAAGTTTTTCCCCCCAAGCTCCATCAGGCATGGCTTCAGTTCCATCGCTGCTTTACTGGAGATACTTCTGCCAACCCCCGTGCTTCCTGTGAAATTGCATTTCCGAACCTCATGTCGTTCAATGATTGCTTCGAAAACGGTGGCAGCATCAGCGCCGCGATGAAGGAGAAAGTTACAAACTCCTCGGGGAAACCCAGCTTCTCGGAACAAAGATGCGATGAAGTAGTGAGTCCGTGGCGATAATTCACTCCCTTTCAGGATCACAGTATTTCCAGCTGCGATTGCGGGTAGACATGCTCTAAAGCCAAGGATCAAAGGCGAATTCCATGGAGCAATCCCAAGAATGACTCCTAGTGGTTCCACAAAGATGAAAGCTTGAGCATCTGTGTCCTGAGAAGGAATGATAGAGCCCGCAAGTCTAGGCGATGTGACTAGAGCAGCAGCCTCCTGGATCATGAGGATACTGTCTTCCAGATTGATGTTTGCCCATTGGGACGAAGCATGGATCTCCTCCTGCATGATCCGAATGATTTCCGCGCTCTTCGATCGAAGGAGTTCCGCCAGTTTCATGAGCAACGACCTTCGTACAAGTGGAAGGGTTGTGCGCCATGACTCGAAAGCTCGAGCACACGAGTCAACAGCTGCATGACAGTTTGCAATGTCTGTTCCTTGCGCGAGAACATCTAGACCGGTATTTGGAGATGCATCTAGACTATCTGGCCTAAAAGTAAGAGACAACTCTGGGAGTGTAACGTCAACATTGTCAATGATCAGAGGAACAACCACGGTCTTTTCCACCGTCATTGTGGTGTGAGAATGGCACAGCAGATTTAATTCAAGGTGAATAGTGAGAACAAATACTTTGCTTAGTTTTTTTTAAAAGACGTCTTAAAGGTTTCCTGAAGGTTGAAAACTAGCGGCAACTCCATACTTCGAGGTACAATCAATAGCTACTTTCTGCTGTGCATTGCCATGGTCGCCGTCCCAACTGGCAAAGCTCCACTTAGACGCATAACAAAATGCCCACTTTGGACTTCCCGATAGTTCCCCGTAGCGGCACCCTGCTCCGATAGATGCACGGTTATAGATTTTATACCAGGGGTACGTATGCAATCATTATAGTACGATTAAGTAATTGTTGCCTTAATTGATTGGCTTGAAGGTGTCGATATTTTCAGTGTGTAGACCTGTGAGACAACCGTACAAGAAGAGATTCACTTCTTGCGAATGCCCTCATTTCCGGTTGTCCGACTCATTTAATGACTACATTTAATGAGGTACGGAAGAGCTCAATGAAATTTATTATGTCTCAGAAAAGGACCGATAAATGGTCTATAAAAGGTCCTTAAGATCTCGTAGTTTGAATGGAATAATCATCACTTCCAAATTCGCACAAGACCAGTAAAGTGTTCCAGTTTGAAGAAGCATTGTATGTCAAAATTTGAAGGTATTCAACCATCTCTCTACTTCATTGCTCACAATAATCGCACTTCAACGCAAGGGAGGACCAGTATTGACAGCAGCACAAGTAGTGGTTCATTTGGGGACAGCTAGAAGGAGTACCTGCGCCTACCATTGATGACTGGAGCAAACTAGCCATAGCTCCAAGCTAGTCAAAAGAGTTAATCATGACATATACGGCCAGAAATCGCCGTAAAGGTTGCTGTGATAAGAACCGTCCGCGATTTCTCACAGAGTTGAAAAGTTACACGAGTTCCAAAGTTGAACAGAAGATAAAAACTACGGGCAAGGTGAGAATAACAATCTGCTTCAATGCGATATATTTCAATTCATATCGTGCAAACGCACACTAAAATTAGGCAAACTTGACGGCATTTTTAAGTGTTCCAATCTCTGGTATATAGACCTCCATCTTGTTGTCAGGGACGAGATATCTCGGTGGATTCATGCCAGCTCCCACACCTAGCCAATTCAGTAGCCACTCATATATTGGAATCTGGGAGAAGCTTACCTCCTGGAGTGCCAGTCATGATTACACTTCCTTTCTGTATGGTTGTCCCTGTACTCAGATACGATATCAAGTATGGACAACCAAACAACAAATCGGCTACACTCTCATCCTGTCGCACTTCCCCATCCATGATGGTTTTCAAGCGTAATTTTGAAGGGTCAGGAATCAATGCTGAGCTAACCAAACATGGTCCGAGGGGGGCAAATGTGTCAAATCCTTTACTGAAACCCCATTGTGGAATGCGACCAGCCAGAGCTGGGTCTCGCTGGAGTTTCCGAGATGATATATCATTTCCGCAAGTATAAGCTGCAACGTAGGAAAGTGCATCCGCTTCTGATACATCCTTTGCATCTCGACCAATGATCAGGCACTGGTAAGTTAATTCTTAGTCAAAGTTTTATTGATTCTTTAGAAGTGAATCTCACGTACAAGTTCGCCTTCATAGTCTGCTTGATCATCTTGGCAAATTTTTGGGATGACCACATCTGCGTTGTGATCGGCGACAGTTGTAGGTGGCTTGAAGAATATGAATGGAAATGGCGGCGGGGTCCGGCCTGCTTCTTTGACTATAATTCATATGAGTAAAGCTGCTCATATATTTAATCACTACGGGAACGAACATACTGTGCTTCGAATAATTCAGTCCTACACATCTCAAGATTGGTACTTCATCTTGCGTCAATGGCCCAAGCAGCTCCTTGACGGTCACCACCTCGTCAGTGACCTTGGTGCCACCAGCAGTATCGTAAATATCATCGCCGCTGATAACCTTGGCAGTCAGTTTTGTGGCAGCAGTAGTTTGTCCAAGGTCAAAATCAGGGTGAGGTAGGATAGGCTCTCCACGCAGAACTCTTCCATCTGTTGCTATAAAACGGATTAATCGTTCCCAAACAACCATATTGACTTGCCTTGTGTCTAATCTGGGCTCGAAAGAATTGATAAACAAATCTCACATTTACTTTTTATTCAATTCGGGCTTGACTATCGCATGCGCGCCCCGCAGCTTTGCCGTTGGGGAGTTAAGTCCCGATCGTGCCCCGCAGCAGCTCATACGAAAAAGCCTCTTTTGGATATTACGTGATTACACTCGATTTTCGCGGTAGTTAAACCTATGATGCGGAAGTACTGTAGCCACGCCTTTCCAGTTTCTAGGCTCAACAGAACGCAGCTACCTGATTCTGTCCCCTTGTCTTCACTGAAATATTTCTTCTGGACGTCGAATGCGGAACTATCATGCTATATGAGCAGAAGAATTGTAAAAGCTAGTATGAGTTACGGAATATGTAAATTTGATATTCAAGATTAATTATCTTGGATAATTGAATATTGCAGATTGCATTTTCATTTTCATTGTTATAAAATCGAAGTCTTGTTAGCAAACATTGTTTTTCGAGATAGTCTTTCCCATTCTTCTTTCATTTCCTTCTCAGCATCATACCCATAAGCCCACCACTGCGTCACTGGGTCACTCCACTGGTTCGCACTCCAAGAGAAACTTTGACCTTCCACCTCTGGTTTCATTGATTCGTCTCTCAAAATTTGTTCGGGTCCATCAGCAAAGTGCCATAGCTTGCCATTCATAAGGCTGGCAGCCTGCATTTGTGCAGAACGCTTGATTCTCGCCGTCTCAAAAGCCTCGAGGGCGACAGGGATGCCGTCTGCTGCCTCAACAAGAGAAAGCACAAGAGCCAGTGCTGCGCCATCTTCTACAGCCATAGCAGCTCCCTGAGACATGTAAGGTACCATGGCATGCGCCGCATCTCCGAGTATTAGGACCTTTTTGCTGGGAGAGACCCAACGGGGTAGTGGCCTTCCACTGAGTAGTGGCCATTTGATCGTCTTGTCTATCATGGCGATGATCTTGGTAAGACGTGGATCCCAGCCTTCAAAATATCCCTGCATGTCTTTGACGGCATTGTCTGGCCTCCATGTAGATGGATCGGATGTGTCGACATGAGACAGAACCATATTGAAAGACTCACCAGCTGCAATTGTATAGGTCATCACATGTCGATCCTCGCCTATCCAGATGTTCACAGCAGGCTTTTCTAAGAGCCAGGACACCTCAGGGTCGTTTTTGATCTTGGCAGCTTCCACGGTGGCGCGGTATGCAGCAAAACCTGTCTTCTCAGGAGGGATATCAGTCCCTCCTAAAACGAACTTTCTCGCGACTGACTTCACCCCTATATTCGATCTTATTAGTACGTTCAGAAGTACAAAGTTGCTTTTACTTGTAACTTACCATCAGCTGCAATGATCAAATCAGCTTGTAGAGTATCTCCACTCGTTAATTCGACACTCGGTGCTTCCAGATCATATTTCTCGACTCGACTGGCAACCTTGACTTGCACGCCTAACTCCATCGCTCTGCGGTACAGAGCATCATGAAAGTGGGCTCTATGGATGACATAATAAGGACCGTGGAAGTTCTCTCGAAAGTGAGGGACAAGTTTTGTGTAACCGATTGCTTGGCCGTCAGCCCAGCGGCGAAATGTCATTCCCTCTGGCTCTACAACTCCTGCTCTGAGGAACGGTTGGACTCCCCATGAATGCAGCAAGCGTGATGAGTTGGGAGGGATTTGAATACCAGCGCCAACCTTTCTCGATTTCAGTTTCTTGATACCTTTCATGTGGGATGTTCAGTGGTTTACCTGTCCTAACTCGTTTGCTTGCTCCAACACTGTAATAGTATGACCCCGCCTCGCAAGTGCAATCGCACAGGCCAAGCCACCAAGTCCGCCACCAACTATGATGATCTTCAGTTGAACTTTCGCCTGTAGAGGAATTGATTCGTAACCGTGGCTATCGGATTCCAATTTCTGGAGAAATTGTAATGATTGTGTTGGGTATATTGGGCTTTCGTGGGAGTTTTTCTTCTGGGTAGAATTAACATGGTGATCCACAGAAGTGCTGCTTCCTGGGTCTGAAACGACTTCAAGAGATGGAGACATGGTGCAGGTGAGTGATTGTCTGCTTATGTTTGATGAACTTGTTTCAGAAAAGCAATAGTTATATGCTGAGTTGAGTAAGCTTCGCGAAAATTCTCATACCGTGCAGGGGGCATTTGTAAAGTTATGATTATAGCATACAATGCACTGGGGGATGCTAGGAAGACATTTTTTGGGTTGATGTTGTAAAACCTTCACGCACCCGGTCTTGCCCCGCGGGTGTTAACTTCTGTGTGGAATCCGGTCTATCCCCGACGTGTTTCAAATCTCGCCACAAACGAAGGGAGTGGCATGTGCAACTTAATTCCGAGACCATCGGATGGGCATCAAGAACTGCACAACTGTACAAGACCTCCATAATTTGTAATTATATTCTTTATGAAGGTATTTCAAAGGGACTTATTCTCCGAGATATATAGCAAGTTCAGCAGCCTCTTCTGGATTGGCTAGGTATAGCCGAAACACAAAAGTCCGCAACACAGACTGCGGAAAGCAGAAAACCATGGCGCCAGTGACTATGACCAACACCTCGCAGCAGGCGGCCGAAAATATGCCCACAGATGTCACTACTGCACTTTTGGAGAATCTTGAAAAACACCACACAAAACCGCTCTGGGCTCAGATGAACAAGCTGAACCCACCTCTCCCAAATCCCACTGCAATCCCGCACGTTTGGAAGTACGATGACATTCGGCCTCATCTCCTCCGCGCTGGAGAATTAATCACTGAAAAGCAAGCCGAGAGGCGTGTTGCAATGCTGGTGAACCCTGCTCGAGGTAAGTTTTCAAGCACGAATTTTGGACTGCGAACCTAACACAAGATCAAGTGGCTCCATTCACGACCGATACAATATACGCTGGACTCCAATTGGTCATGCCAAACGAAACAGCGCCGGCACATCGCCATACAGCCTTCGCTATGCGCTTCATCATTGAAGGAAATGGTGGGTTCACTGCCGTTCATGGCCGACGTATCAAAATGAACCGTGGAGATGTTATTCTTACTCCCACATGGAATTGGCACGATCACGGGAAAGATGGGTCAGGCCCTATGGTCTGGCTTGATGGGCTAGATTTGCCTAATTTCGTGCACTACCCGGTTCATTTTGTTGAGCATTACACAGCTCCACGATATCCAGCGGAGGACGTCGATACCTCTGTATCACCGATTGTATTTCCATGGTCAAAGATGAAAGCAGTTTTAGATGCAGCGGAGGGAGACTGGGTAGTGGAACCATATTTGAAGGCTGGCGGAAAGGACGGTACGTTTGATTTTTAAAGTTGACCGATGACCAGCTGACGACGACAGTTTCTCTCACACTGGGAGGACTTGCAGAGCGATTGAAAGCTGGGAAAACATCACCTTCAATTCTTGAGACAGCATCTTCAGTATACCACGTTGTTGAGGGCTCAGGCCACACAATGATTGATGGTAAAGAATACTTTTGGAAGAAGGGTGATACCTTTTGCATACCTGCATGGCATCGATACCACCACTACGCCGGTCGACAAGAGACTGTCTACTTGTATAGATTCGACGATAAGCCCATGCTAAAGGCGTTGGGTTTCTACCGAGTGGAGGGCCAGAGTGATGATAGTTTAGTCACACCACAATGAGTCAACATAGCATGAAGAGATGAAGATACAACTTCAGTATCATATGTTCCAAACACATCGTCTTGTAAGAATTTTCCGATTTCGTGACTAATATTGACAACATGGTTTGAAAGTTGTGTTGGATTACGTTTCAGAGCTCTAAATTGTCGATAGAATTTGTTCGAAGCTATTTTACTATTTTTATTATCTCGGCAAGAGAAACATAGCTTACAAGAGTGATCGCCTAGGACTTTGAGCAAGAACAACAGAGTTTCGTCTTCCGAGGATCATTTCACACATTGTTGCACTTATACTTATTTCTTTTCCAGATGTCATGTTCGGAAAATCATTTAAATATCATTTGGCTTGCCTGGGACATTGTGACGAGACCACTAGTAAAAGTGCTGAATGACCTTAGAATATTAAACTACAGAAAGAAGAGCTATATATAAAGGAGGGAATAAAGCCTTATATAGACTCAATGACCCAGGGCTAAATACGTAGCGATACCCTTAGCAACGACATCCTGGCTGCCCGGCTATACCTGTCTGAACCAATGTATAGCTACATGTACAACTTATATACAGTTGTCACATTACCCCCCCCCCCCCCCCTTCGAAAAAAACTCGTCCTCGAGCGTCTAAAAGAATGACTTAAGGTTGTACGATTACAAAAGAAAGAAAGAAAGTAAAGAAGATCTTTTAATCTACTATTTATTTTCAACTTGTTCTTTAGTCTTAATTATATTTAAGTTTATAAAGTTAGATAATATTAATAAGTGATTAGTAGAAAGATTAGTAAACTAATTATAAGTAAAGTAAAGTAGTTACTATTATTACTAGAACTAAACTAAAGATAGAGATATAAATAAATATAAATTTATAAAGTGTTATATAAAGTATATAAACTCTTTAAAGTTATTAAATTTATATAACTAGTTATTAAGCTATTAGATAATTATTAAATTTAAATTAGATTAGAAAGTATTAATCTTCTTATTATTATTTTAATTCTTTCTATTTACTTTATATAAAATATATTAAAATCTAATAATATAACTATTTAAAGAATTAATATCTTAGTGAATTATATAAAAATAAGTAA
>JAJCXA010000307.1:0-18009 GCA_026770245.1 Clarireedia aff. paspali H2
GAAAAGGGTGCTGATATATCTATTGCCAACAACAATGGATGGACACCATTGAACTCAGCATCGAATAACGGACATCTCGAGGTAGTCAAATTGCTTCTTGAAAAGGGTGCTGATATATCTATTGCCAACAACAATGGATGGACACCATTGAACTTAGCATCGAATAAAGGATATCTCGAGGTAGTCAAGTTGCTTCTTGAAAATCCTCATATTGATGCTCTGGGTAAGGATAATAACGGTCGTACGGCATTTTTCTACGCCGCCATGCGTGGACATATCGACTTAGTGCGACTTTTGCTTGCCAGGTATCCGTCAGAACTCCATGTCAATGACTGCTTCAATCTTACACCATTATCTGTGGCAGTAAGACATGGACATAAGAAGGTAGCAGAATTCTTACTTTCTACTGACGAGGCCTGTATCCACTCTAGCGATTGCTTTGGCCGGACATTGATGTGGTCAGCAAAAAGGAGTGGAAATACTCAACTTATCCAACTCATTCATCACTATACTGCTAAAGCAGGATTGCAAGTCGACAATATCGAAACAAGCAAGTACAGTGAGATGGACCAGATGGTAAATTTTGACTCATCACTAAGTTGGTGTGATGTCTGTACGTTGTACATTCAGAGCGATAGTGACTACTATCGATGCGGAGTTTGTGACAGTGGCAACTTCTACATCTGTCTGGAATGCTTCGAATTTGGTGCTAAGTGTCGGAATAGTTCTCACACGTCGCAATTATGCAATTCAAAAGGTATTGTCATTCATGAGGAATAGGGATTTTCATTTTGATTATTACTGGAGAATAAATTGTATTAACTTTCAGTGTCTTGGTTTCTTTGTTTCTAGTATCAGTGAATATTTTGATTTTATTGTTTTTGGTGTTAAAGTAGAGTTTTCACGAAGAAAAGATTACCGAAGAAGGTTATAACTTGATATATATCTACGATTTCTCTAGTTCTGTTTTTTTCTCTCGATATCTTATAAATAGCTTTTTCTTTAAGAATATCTATAATGTATTTGTTACCTCGCTTTATCGTTTCTCTATAGGTCGTTTATATGTTTACCAATATTCTGTTTGCACCACCAACAGTGGTTCAGACCTGCTTCAAGTCCTCATAGCCATAGCAGAAGTTCCTCTGTTCCATTCCTTCGGTTATGACTGTATCCTGTTCTCTCCGTCAGACTGCATACATATGAGATCTAAGAGTGAAAAAAGCCCTCGAAGCCTGCGATTTTTCCAAGTCAATCATCACTCTAATGATTAATATATACTTTAGAAAAATAAATCGTACCACTACAGAATGCAGCTTCAACGTTCGCCCAATTATCAGTTGAGATAATGCCAAATCCTCCCATTTCTACCCATCCCTTAAAGAAGTTTACTAGTCATGGTTTCCTCGAGAATACTCTCTCACTGCAGGCAAATGATCTCACAGATTAACTTTGGGGCGCCAACTAGCTCTTATTTAGCCCTATCTTAAGTTAGAATTCTGCAATTAGGAAATACGCAACATAACAAGCTTACCAACACTTGAGTGGTTCATAAGTAAAACTTGGTTTTTCACTTTTCTACTCTCAGCAGTTGTAGCATCAACCAATGGTTGTGCGGCTTGTGCCTGAAAAGTCTTACTAAGACTGCTGAACCAAAAAGCCGGCTCGTCCACATTGTGGCTTGCACTTAGCAACCAGAGATATTGCAAGATAGGCACGAGCCTACCGCCCCCAAATATGTAGCACTCCGAATTCCATCTTTACCCATCTACTACAATCCCCCCTTTCCCGTAATTTTCATACGTGTACGTTCTCATATCCAGCGGCGCAGCAAAAAAGCTGTAACTTTTCTTTCTTTTCTTTTCCTTTCCTTCCCTAGACATTAAGTGCGCGCGAGCATCAGGACGCGCTTGGTGAAGTGTGAGAAGTAGCATACCATGAGCCAGATACAACCTATCAATCCATGGCTAAGCTTACTTAAGTTCCGAATGAATACCAGAGTAAACGCAGCTGCGTTGATCCAATCACATTTTAGCTTACCACAATTAGATCTGGGAGAAATGAACGGGCAAGGCAGCAGACACCAATCAGAAATCATCGCTGAGGATGGGTTGGGATGGGATGGGATGGGATGGGCGAGTGGGCTGAGCTAGGCTAGGGAGAGGAGAGGAGAGGAGAAGAGTATTTGGATCGATTTAGCGCTTGTTATAGTGAATGATGCATTCACACAACACCTATGATTAATACTTTCCGACTGACTGTAAACAGTAAAGGTAACGTTTGTCTGAGAAGTCGTAGATATATGGCTATCTACTAGAAGCTTCCTTGTAGGTTGCAATCCGCTGGATTGATAAAAGAATTAATTTATTTTTATCTTTGGAAATGCAAAAGAGAATTAGGGTATAGAAACTATTGGTTTGAGGTGATGTTGTCCATCAACCTGGTAGCAGCACGGATGGCGGATGCAGATATACGTAACTGGCCGACGACATCACCTAAGAGATAATCAGACGATGGAAATATTACAATATTTGAGATTCTTCAAAAAATTGATTTACCATCAGTAATTATATTTTCTCAGTTGCGCCTTTATTCTTGCGAAGTTGCGCTGGGGACCTCAGGCCCAGAATTGGAAATATCGAAACATGCACCGCATTGCAGGTCACAAGAGCATTTTTTCTCTGAGTTTAGTTCCTCGACCCACAAATGAAATTGAAAGAACATCAACAATAGCTTCATTTATACGGCACCGGTGTCAATAAAACCTTGCTAAGTCGAGAGCTATCAGCCAATCATTTATTGAGGCCACAGAAGGACCAAAGGACCAGAGGATCAAAAGCCAACTTTAACCGGAAAAGTATCCTTTCGTATATATTTGCAAACTGAGCTACTCTGTTAGCTTGACAGTTACCAAAAAACGCCAAATATGTCAATCCTAAATTGGCCTTGTGATCTATATAGAAAAGTTTGAAAATTCGATCAATTCATTGAAGTCGTAATTTTTTATATTCAGTCTCGAGCTACAGTAGGAAGTGACGTTAAGATTGTATTGTCGAATTACTGGGGTGTCCCTTTCTTACAATCGTCAGGGGCGCTAACGAGAGAGAGTCCTATAGGTCAGATATCGGAATGCTTGTTGAGTTCATAACATCGTATTGCTAGAGTGATTTCTGTTGCGCACATCGAGTAATTTCTTTAAGTACTCTATTATGCCGCAATTATCTGTTATTTGCAACCGACCTCACAAATCTTGGATAATTCTTCTACCTGTCGCAGTTGAGATTCATTTTACCACCTACCTACCTCTCGAAATCGAATACTTAACATCAGTATGGACGGAGATTCCAGCGCGAAGTCGATAGACCAAGGTGCCAATGTGGCTATCAAGACATTTGACAATAATGATACCATTCATCAGTCAACCCAGCAATCAGTAAGTCTTCCTCTCCTTTCGTACAGCCAACTCTTACTCTTTGCACTGTTCCCAAACATATCTCAATGCACATATCCATAATTTACTCTCTGAAAATCCAATTACATGTTACACATACAGTCCTCTCATTCTTGTCTCTAACACCTTAATACCTTGTCCATATCTCTCATTCTCAAAATCTAACATTTATTATCCTAGGCACCAGCAGGAGTCAAGACTCAAGGAACCGGCGTCCCTGTATTTAACAAAGATGGCGCCATTGGTAGCATGTTCAAAGGTGACGGTGCCATTGGACAAGTAGGAAATAAGGTCGGCGGACCATTGCCCCAAGACGGCATGGTCGGGTATGTTCCTTCTACATATTCATTATCGGATTCGTGGCCGGTTGCTACTCCGCCCAGAGTTGAACGGGCCAGCAGAGTGAAGAGACGAGGATTCAATCAGGAAACTGGAGAAGTCCATGAAAATAAAATGATGGCAGGTATGCCTAGTGGGATGCCATTGTTTGGGCATGGAGGGTATGCATTGCCAATAACGGAGAGGAACATGTATTCACAGATGGGATCAGGGCCAGTACCAAGCGGTATGGCTATGTCTTCAGGCATGCACATGGGTGCTGTGGATACGGGAGGAGGAATAGGAATGGTACCAAGTGGTGTACCTCATTCATTTTACTCTCAACCTGGAGAACATGTGGCTTCTGAGGTTCCAATGAACATGGCACCAAGTGGTGCGAACATTATTGCAACAGCGCCGTTAATGTGGGATCCAAATATATTTTTGAACTCCTCGGATGCAAACATACCAGTGGACAACATATCAACAATTGACCCAAATATGCCACATCTTCACGATGCCATGGGGAACACGGCCACGGGTATAAAGATGAAGCAGGAACCAGCAATGCATCATACGACATCGCCAATGTTAGGGTTCCCAGCATTCACGCAGAGCCCGACCTTGACTGGGATGGGAGGTATTTCCATGGATTCATCGAAGCGTCATGAAGGACTGATGATGATGCAAAGAACACGATCGATGCCACAATCTCAGAGTCATACATGGGAATATATGCCTCGTCCAGAAAGGGTCCGAAGCGCATCGGACACGACACTACCCATACCAAATGATGTAACAACTGGACATCGGGAACTAGAACCTTCGCCAGCACAAAGGCTCCAATCACAACGACCTATGTATAACGCACCAACACAACATCCCCCACGGCAAAAACTCCAGCCTTCGCCCCACGCTAACAACTTTCACCACGCCCAACTTCAAACTAATATGCCCTATTTCCCTCAAAACGTGGATAACTATCAGCAATTCTCATCCCCTAGTACCTCTTCACAAGATAACTCTCATTTTCAACCACAAAACAATTGTCCGCCGTTTCTTGAATCATCATATAGGAACGATTTACATTATCAGGGTTGCTTCGAATCTCAACCTATGCCACCTAATATGACCGTTGGTCATCCTATAGAGCAGCTACCGACGTCTCTCTCTAATCACCCACAACAAAATCGCAATCGTCCTCATCCAAGGGCGGTAGCTCGATACTCACCTCAAGAGCAATGTTTTGATCCTCAAACAATGAGATTAATTCAAGCCCAAGCCGCAAATCCACATCCAAACAATTACATAGCTCGGCAAGTTATACCCAACGGCCATCAGCTTCCACCTTCATCGACCTCGTCGGCCCAAGATGAAGTAGCAGGTCCAATATCTATAGGAGAACCACGCCAAGCACTCAAAGATAACCTGCAGTACTGGGAACTGACTTCACCTCCATCTGAAGAACTAATGATGCATCACTCTGTACTGCCCAGTGCACAACAGTGTGGTAAACATGATCCTGTAGTGGAACCGGAAATGGAACCCGTAGAGATGTGTCCAGCCAGTGTTGATCCTTCCTTGCCGACTATCGATAGTATAAGGGCCCGAAGAAATATGCACATTGCGGGGGCGGTGACGGGACAAATGGAGTTGTATCAAGCATTATCTTCAATTGGGTCGTTTTGATGAAGAGGGACCTGGGATAACCAGTTGTTCACTCAGAAAATTAGGGTGAAGGGAAACTGGTCCGATACAGAGGAGTTGATGGAGTATGAGGGAGATGCGAGATGCGAGATGCGAGCCACGAGGAAAACAGAGAAGTGAGCGGTATTGCATGAGCGAAGGTAGCTCCAGACACTAGACACTACGACACTACCATTTCCCGGAGCAAAGAAACACTGGCGAACTATGGCCGTCATAGCGAGGAAAAAAAAGTGAAGTAGAAGCCAATCTTGGATACTGGATCACCAACTAATATTCACCCATTTAGGAAGTATCCCTTGAGATGGACACTCATCTACGATGAACAGCTACGACATATGGACACCGACCATGAATGGACAGTGGACACACACCGCCCTGGACAACCACCCGCTACGAATGAAAACATTACCAACCTCAGAGTCCTTTCCTCTCCTCCTCTACTCCATCAACGTCATCGCATTTTCTTTTCACCTTTCCTATCAATCACGTTTTCATTCACACACATATAACATTCAAGGGCCAAGGCACAGCAAGCATAGCACAGCTCAGCACGTTTTTTCTTTTACCACAACCACTGCAGTACAACATCGGCATCCATCAATTCAATTCAATTCGATCCATTTTCACTCCAAATTTTTTTATTCACTCTTTCTCTCAGAGTCTGCGGAAGATACCCACATACACATACACATACACATACACATCGCAAGATACCCACCCAAGATACCCACCCAATATGAATTTCAAAAAAACAACCCCCACCTCAAAGAATTCGGGGAGTGGAACAAGGGAAATTCGAACTAGACGGATGAAAAGGAGTTTAGTAGAAGGGTAAAATAGGTTTTTTTAGAAGGGGAAAAAATTGGTTTGGGTTTAGAAAGAGATTAATATAACTAATGTCTTTTATTTTTTTCGTCGACTTTTTAGTAAGAATTTTAATCCAGAGGGAAAGATTGGAGGGGTGATTAATGAGACTTTGGGGAAGAAGGGGGAGTAGAGGAGGGAGAGGGATTTTGGTTTGGGGAGGGAGATGGAGAGGGTTTGGAATATGTGACTTGGAGGAGGAGGAGGTGGGGAGGAGAACGGGTGGGGAGGAGAGGAGAGGGGAGGAAATAAAGGTTAAGGGAAACAAACATCATCATAATGTTATCTTTTCAATTGTTCACGTGGATGTTTGCTTCTATCTATCTATCTATCTATCTAATGAATTAAATACCTGATTGAATGATTGAGTTATCTTTTGTTTTACATATACCTACCTATAACTTACAAGTACATACTTATTTATACTGTACAGTACTTATCCATGTGAATAAATTATCGCTGTATCCTCTACTCTACTCTACTCTACTCTACTCTACTCTACAAAACAACAGTACAAGCAAGTAAGTAAGTAGGCAAAGAGAAGAGATGAGATGAGATGAGAGACTCCCGTTTGAAACTTTTCGGGAATGAAATGCATGGATGGATGGTGAATGGATGGATGGGTGGATTATTCGGCAATTGATGAATTGATTTCGATGTTGATGTTGATGGTGTTGACTTATACTATACATACATACCTACATACATACATAGATTGAAGTCTGGATTTGATTGGTTGGTTGGTTGGTTTGACATGTTACAGTAACGTCGAGTTGTGTTGTTTCGTCAGTATAGTTAGTGTATGTAGTACAGCATATATATATATATAGCACGGCGGAGTAAAATCTATTTATTTATTTATTTACTTGCTTACCTTTGTACTGGTTGGTTGGTTGTAAGGATACGTACGAGACGATACAGAGACGCATCGGTGGTAGGTAGGTAGGTAGTTAGGCAGCACAGAGAAATAGATCGATAGATGTAAATAAATAACTCAAGTAAATAAGATAAAAAAGAGGTGGTGTACTGCGTTGTACAGTACATACTGGGGAGATATAGTTCTACTGTATGTATGCTGAGTAAGGCACGAAAGAAAGAAAGAAAGATGCTTGCTTACATGGCTACCTCCAAGGGAAGGAAGGAGAGAAGGAAGGAAGGGGGGGGGGAGATGAGATGAGATGAACCTGTTTGAAGGAAGGATAAATGGATGGATGGTACGATGGGATGGGATGGGATGGGATGGGATGGGATGAAAAATGTGGAGGGCTAGCTAGCTGAGACGAGATGGTTTGATTGATTATGTTATACAGTATGTAATACCCTAGTTGAGGGGGAAAAAAACAGGGGAACATTATAAACAGGATCTCAGAATCTGACAGTTGGTAACTTGATACGAAAAGGATTCTGGATTCATATGTAGTGAAACGTCACATTCAGATAGATGCACAAAGTAAAAATCACGTTGCAAAAACAAAAAAACACTCAAAGTTACTGCATCGTAAACCACATCTAATTTGAATTTCTCTCTCCTCCCAAAATCTCACGCACCACACTACTCGTCATAAAAGTTTCCTATCCCTAACTACAAAGTAAAATAAAAACAAGAAGTATTCATGATATCCTTCCCTATGTAAACACCCAACCGGATGAGAAAGTAAAAAGGCTTTTTCTTCAAAATTCAAGCAGAGCGCCACGCGATGCGAAATGCTCCCAAATATTATGCCAGCCCTTTTTCTATGCCTTGAATGATAGATATGGGAAATTCTTTGTTGTCGTTATGCTTATGTTTTGAAAATTATATCCTCCACTGATTGCGAGTACGAGGTACAAAAAAAATCTTACAAAGCAAGTGCAAGCATCATGGAACCGAAAAGTCCCATAACACCGGTAACGGCAATGCCGGAAGCAGCGTTGGCGGTGGCGAGGGCTGGGCCGGAAGATGAGGTACCAGTGGCGGATGATGAGACGACGGGCGAGAGAGTGGTGGAGTGGGTGAGGTTGGATGAACCAGTGGGGTTGGAGACAATGGTGGTGTTGTGGACTGGGTATGGGATGCTGGTTGCGGCAGCGCTGGAGACTGGAGCGACAACGGAAGTGTGGGCAGCGCTGGAGACTGGAACGACAACGGAGGTGGTGTGGGCAGCGGCGGTGACGGTGCTGCTAATTTGGGTGGTGGAGAGAATGGTGCTGGCTGAAGCAGTAGTAGTGGCGCCATGTGCGGTGGAGGTGGTTACTGCGGCAGTGGAAGTGGTTGCTGCGGCGGTCGAAGAGATAACCGAAGAGGAGCTGGATGCAGCAGCTCCAATCTTGAAGTGGTTGGACCATTGGAAAGTCTTGTCATCACTGCCATCGAGAGTGATTTGGATACCGTAGGTAGCGTAGCTGCCGACGGATGCGGGGACGGTCCATGCGAATTGACCATCCAAGTTGTTGACAGAGGCTAAGAAGTAGGTTAGTACGCGTCATTTAGTGAAATGTTACGATCGAGGGAGAACATACTGGCAATGACCACGGGGTCATAGTTCAAGGTAGCTGGAGTAGCACCCTCCAACAATTGAATCTTGACAGTTCCTGCGACATTGTTGGGGTCCCACTTGATGTTCAAGACCTCACCAACGTGAACAAGTTGGTCTTCGCCTGGTACAATGATGGTGTCAAAGCCCCAGGTTTGGGCGAAGACAGCGGGGGCGAAGGCCACGAGGGCAGCCGAGATGTATGAGTAACGCATTATGTATGATTTGGGTTTGTAAAGGAGTGTGTAGGAAAGGTTCAAAGAACGGACGTATCGAGAGATACAAAAATTAATTGGTAGTAAGAGAAGGAGGTTGTGCGAGTGGTATTATCGTGTGGATGTTTTGCGGCGATGGTGAGAGAGAGAGGGTATAAGAAGAGATTCTGAGATTAAAGCGAGGAGCATGATACTTAAAGCAGCCGAGCCCGGCGCGTTCATTTCCATTCACTCGTTATGCAGCAGGAAAGAGTCAAATTTCGCCTTCATCTTACCTTGGCTTCTGTGCACCCATCCATCCACCATCCACCATCCACCATCCACCATCCACCCATCCACCATCCACCCATCCATCCGTCGGCTCTGGGACACACACAACCCATGAGAGGGCATGGATTTCATCATTTTTAGACTGATTTAGTCCGAGGCGTTTACGACGGGAAGGATGGGAAGTGGGAAAGGATGGAGGCGGAGATGAAGCAGGGGACGAGTCTGAGTGAGCTGGGTGGATCAGCAGCGTTGGAAGAGAGCTGTGATTGGATGGATAAATGGGGTCCCATGTCGAGGGGAAATTACTGTGCAGGGTTTGACAAGGCTGCGAAGGGCTGCGAAGGGCTGGGAAGGGCTGAGTAAGGAACGCTTTTCCCGTTTAGGACACTGGAACACGGCCGTGTCCAATCACCGGGCGCGAAACACGGAGATATCCTTGCGTATCCTTGCGTATCCTTGACTTCCCTCGAATTTCCTCGAATCTCCGTTGTCATAACATGCAACGATATAGGATAACCTTAAATGCTCCCTTGCGTGTGCCTGACTATACCTCGACGATACTTTGCGTGTGCCTGACTATACCTTGACTATACTTTGACTATACCTTGACTGTTGATACCTTGACTGTTGACTATCCCTTGACTGTTGACTATCCCTTGACTATCCCTTGACAACGTACGAAGCAAATACTTCTTCGTACCTGGCAAAGCAGCTGGCGGAGTACACCCGGTGCCCTCTTATACGTACGGCAGTCTTTCACGCGTCAAGAAGCATTGGCTGTTGTCCCTTGGGAGCTGGAGCTTCCATTTACATCGTCTGCTCGGGTAATGATGTTTTTTTGGAGCACGGCACAGCATGAGAAGTGGGCGCAAGTGTGGCCATGAGACAGACCATACGAGCAACGACATTTTTACGCACAACTTACTTTGTACAGTAACGAGTTCCCATTTCTGCATAATTTACATACAGCACGAAGTACTGTGCTTCGTAAGCAACAATCGCGTCGTCTAATCTTCTCGGAGGCCTTTGGAAACTGTAATATATAGTAGTGGAGTCCTCGTATGATTGGGCTTTTCTGGACCACACTCTGTTTTCTGTTCTCTGTACCCAGACTACTCACCGTACCAAGTATACGTATAATATATCATATCATACAAAGTATGTTCAATTCTTCTACGGAGGTCCACCCACCTGGCACCTTCTTGGGAACCCGAATTTTCGGATACGAGAGTCCAACACTCGACGCTGCAAGCGAGATGGGAAGAGCGAAATGAGAAATGGGAACATGATGTGGCCAGACTGCAGGCTGTAGCCGAGTACTTTGGCACTATGTAAAACTGTACTGTTCGTATTCCCCTGACTACCAAGTAGAAACATAAACACACCACAATCACTAGTTATCACAAACACAAACATAGTCTCGTCTCGTCTCGGCTTACCACTCAGCCACGCCAAAGACCACCAGAGACCTTTGGCTTCAGAATTCGGATAATTAACCGTCCAATGTCTCGGGTCGGATCCCAGCACAAAATGTCACAACTCAGAAAGCACAAACAATCACATCATCGCCCATCGCCCATCGCCCATCACTCATCGCTCATCACTCATCGCTCGTCACCACTCATCGCTCATCACTCACCACTCATTGACCCCTGGATCCCGGGTGATACGGGTAAAATGTAAAATCGAGCAGTTCTTGACATCGCATAACAATTTCCTGGGGAACTGAAGTCTCTGCTCTGTATACGAAAGTCGTGTGATGAAGACAGGTAGCGCGTTGGCATTGGCTTGGCCTATGCCTCTTGCCGAATAACTTTCCTTTGCGAGGTTTCCCTCGTCACAAAACACTATTGGATTTGTATGCACAGTGATTGCTCACCGGTACCCAATCAAATATTCTTTCCCTTTCCCTTTCCCCTTCTCCTTCCCTTCCCCTTCCCTTCGTCCCAATGAATCTTTGCAACTGGCACGATAAATGGCGCCATTCTATAATTGGTGTATCGAACCCTTTCCAATTCTCCTCGCTCTCCTTTCCTCCCCAAGGCCGTCGAGCCTCAAAAATCAATACTCGCACTGCCCGGCGCGAGACTCTGGGTATTATTACTTGTACGAAGCACTTCGTAGTACCTCCGTATCTATTGAGTGGAGCTCACATCGGAAACGTCCGTATCTTTCCATATATCCGAGAGCGCGAAATTTCCCCATCAAAAAAATAAGAAGCGCAAAACACACGAGGATCTGACCGACGATCACCACCTCTGTGCGCAACCTAGCTCCCGCACCATCTTCGCTCTTCGGCACCTTCGTCTGATTCATGTCGAAAAGCGAGTGCGACAGAGAATAAGTGCGACAGAGAATAAGTGCGACAAGAATAGGGTTATGAAAATGAAAATGGAAGTGGAAATGGAAATGGAAATGGAAAATCTTCCAGCCCTACCGCGTCTTCTTTTTTCGTTTTGTCTTCAGAGATGTAGCAAGTTGACTACAGTATAACTCCTCAATTTCTCTCACCCGCGTCAATAATTGTCCATGTGCGAGAAGAGAACTGTTGTCGTTTTCTGCGCCATCGGAATATTGTCGGTCCGACTTTGTCCTTGAGATGATGACGGGAACGGTTTGGTTGGTGACTTTTTGCGAGTTTGTCGACATAGACCCTATTGATTTATTCTTGGAGAACAGGAGGACTCATTCATCGGGGACGTTTCTACTTGCGATTTGCTCAAACATCACTTGGGACTATTGCACAACTGTGAAGCATGTTGCATTTACTGTCTCTCATTCCTCAATCATGTCTATCGCATACGTCCTATTTATATTGAGGCCTAAGAAGACTACTAGGATGGTTTTCTCAAAACTAAAGCCCAACGCCTCGAAACCCAGATCGCAACACTCAGTTTTCCCTATTTGCTTTTGGCTGTCTGGATGAACCCAGACATTGAACCGTCTCCTCACGATCATTCATCCAGGTTACCTCCTATCATACAAAATGCTATCTAGCTTTTCGGGATCAAAAACAGGCACCGCCCTCCCTACCCCCCCACTAAACACATTGTATGCTATCATAAGTGAATCCTCCTGCTCTGCTACCAAGGCGTATATAGATCGAAGTTGGGAAGTTGATAATTCGTATAGTGCAGTGGTAGGTCGCATACTACTAAACGCATAAAGGCTGTTCGCACAGATCGAGAGAGTGGTAAATCCTATATTGATACTCTAGATAGCTCCTCTTTTAGAAAGAGATGATTTCTTAGTTACTGTAGAAGATGATAGGATTATCCTCTGTTTTGTGATAATTGTAGTGTTCGAGAGCGTACAATCCGATAAGGCGACTGTCGCAAAGAAAAACCGAGATCTGGCCTTGACTATCAGCTAACCGCAGCAAAAATCAATCGCGATCGGGCGCCTCTCCTTCTATTAATTTACCAGACTCCATCAAATGACTCAAAGTTAGTTCTGCAGACTCTCAAAAGAGAGCTGAAGGTTCATGGAATGCGCCATATAGATATTGAGTCTTCGCTTTCCAGCGAGAGTATCTGACATAGTCGATTACTGCCTCCTTTTCGAAGGCAGCTATTTTTTTTGGGCGTGGCTAACAGCCGCGCCATTACAGCTACTGACAGAACAATTCTTCGAGGGCTTGGATGATTGATTGTGGTCTTCTTGCGGTTGTTGTTCCCTTTCTTCTTTTCTTCTGCCCACATATCTATCTTCAGCGATATGCAGGCACTTTGCATATGACAGGCACCAGAATCGTGAGTGCGCAAGTACCCAAGCTTCGCATCGACCCATATGCTAATTATTTATCGCAACCTTGCTGGAATGTATTCTGATATACAATTTGATGCAAGTTCTACTCTCTAAACTTCTATTTCGGTATTTCATTCAAAGTTGAAAGGATAGCCAGTCCAAAGATGTGTATGCAGTTCGATGTGGCTCATGTATGTCAGAATCGAATCTGTCTAAAAGACGTAAAACTCAGCCTTGTTAATTTAATATCTCGGACCGGCTCTCCTCGATTCTATTGGCTCTCCAGTTAGCTTGCATGCATTTCAGCCTCGAGAAAACCGGCACGTCGATTTCGCACAACCATCAACACAGTATACCATCTCTGTCGATCTCATCGATCTGCATCGAAACTATGTCTGGAAAGTTTGAAAAAATTCTGTCGCGGGTGTCTGCTAAGATTCACAGGTCCAAGAGGGAGGGAAAGCCGGAACGGCAGGATCCCAGTCATACACTAGCCGGCAACGCTAACCTTACCCCGCCCAGCGCGTCGGAGCTGTCTGCGAGTGATGGGGAAACTTCTTTAGCCCCGAAGCGGTCCCAGCTTCAAATGCTGGCTGCTGATAGAGAAGACAGTCCAAAGGTCACTTCTAGCAGCCTCACAGAGCTACAAACTCCTTCAATTGCGACCTTAACCGATACTCAAAGGACTTCCGCTAGCCCAGACGCGAGAGCTCAAAAGTCTCGGCGCCCAACACCCGATGTGCAAGAATCTTCCAATTCTTCTTCCGGCTATCCTGTACAAGCTCAAGTCTCGTCTACAGTCCTACCCGTCACTAGTACCCAAGTGGCTCATGCTAAAGCCAATCCGTCGGCTAGCGAGCCACAGCTGGCGACGGACGTCGGGAGTCAGTATGACTCGAGTTATTCCCAGAAATTGTGGGATGATGCTTATGATAGCATTGAAAAGGATCAGCACGAGCTCATCGAGGCCTATATGAAAATTCTGGCGAAGGTTCTCAAGCTCGAGAAACCCACCGATACCTCCGCAGGTGGAGCCGCCAATATTCCAATCGAATTCCATAACGACCGGGCCTATCGAAGGAGACATCTAGAGCATTTGGTGAAAGAAGGTAAGGAGAAAGTCGCCAGGGCTACGAAGATCTCGAGAGCAGTGGGTGACTTTGCCGAAACCATTCTTAAGATAAAGCCCTTGGGCGACTTTGCGATGACTATACCCCAGGCTGCGCCTGCTGCACTTCCATGGGCCGGTGTTTGTGTTGGGCTGCTGGTGAGCAACCATCATATTCTTGCGTGATTTCCGTATTAATACTATATTCCAGATGCTCTCTAACCCTGCGAAAGCGAAAACCGCCAATCTAGAGGGCATTGTTTATGTCATTTCTAGAATGGACTGGTATTGTCTCTTGACTGATTATCTCCAAGACAGTGAAAACGAGGATAAAATCGCCGTCCGGAAGCAGCTAGAACAGAAAGTCGTTGAGCTCTACAAGGCTATTCTCCTATATCAGATGAAGAGCGTTTGCTCTTACTACCGGAACCAATACAAAGAATTCATTCGCAACTTAGTAGATCTAAAGGCTTGGGATGGTGCCCGAACGAGTGTCGAGACTGCTGAAGAAACCCTTAAAGAAGATTGGGAGCAGTATAGAAATCTGCAGGCAACGCGCCTTTGGGACAATCTCGTCAAGCTGACTGAAAAAAACCAATCCCTACTTGTGGATATCAGTCAGACTCTTGAAAAAGTCATCTCTCTACATAAAGGAATGCGAATGGATGACGAGTACCAAAACTGCCTCCGTGATCTCCGCGTCGTTAATCCGCAAGATGATATGACAAGAATTGTAGCTGCTAAGGAAGAGTTACACAACGACACGAACGAGTGGATCTTTAAGGAGGAGAAGTATGCCGCATTCACTGACTGGGGCGAATTACAAAAACCGCCATGTCAACTGCTGTGGGTTAAGGGTAGTGCAGGCACAGGAAAGACCATGCTCTTGAGTGGTATTATTAGCCAACTCTCCTCTAGACCCGCCGTGTTCCAGCCGGCCCTCTCGTACTTCTTTTGTCAGACTCAGGGCAAAACCGATCTGCTTCTAAACAACGCAACGGCTACCCTGAGATCCCTGGTTTGGATGCTGCTTATTCAGCAACCAGATCTTTTTTCTAAGTACTTACAAGCAGATTATAAGAGTTCGGGCAGTGCTCTTTTCACTGACCAGAATGCACCGGCTACCGTGTATCGAATCTTTAAGGACATGCTGAAAGATGCGCGACCAGTATATTTTATTATCGATGCCCTTGACGAGTGTGACCAAGGGTTAGAGACCCTCATTAAACTCATTTCAACTTCCCTCGCTAGCAACGATAAAGTGAGATGGCTGGTTTCTAGCCGCCCGGAGGTCGATATTCTCACTAAACTCAAAAATCCACCATATAGTATGGATCGAGCAATTCTGGAGACCTTAGACGAGCTGGATATACAAAGTCAGAAAGATCGTGTCGACAAATATATCAAGCACAAGCTATCTGACTTGGCGGATCTCTCCAAAATCGGCTCTTCCTACACCAAAGAAATTCAAGCGTCAATACTGCAAGAGGTTAGGGAGCGAGCAGGGGAGAACTTCCTTTGGATGTCCCTCGTGTTCAAAGATCTCAAAACAATACGCGGACGCTTCGCTGTTGATAAAATCAAGGATTACCCAGCTAGCTTACCAGAGCTATATAAGTACAAGATGACTAGAATAGAGAAAGTGGAGCCGGAATACGTGCAGTACTGCAAGGATGCATTAGTGGCTACTTCTCTAGCATATCGACCTCTTTCTCTTTCTGAGCTTGCCGTGCTCGTGTCTTTGCCAGAGAAGACCGATCCGTACTCAATTGTTTGCAAGTGCGAATCATTTCTGACTATCGAAAATGAAATAGTCTCTCTGAACCACAAGTCAGTCAAAGACTATATGATGGATTATCAGTCCAAACTCCTCCCGGACGGAGTTGCCCAAGGGCATGCGAACATTGGCAAACGTTCGATTCAGGCAATGTCGAAAGTATTAAAAAAAAATATCTACAGCCTGCCAAACGTCGGATGCGAATCGAAGGGCATAACGGTCCCAAGCCCAGATCCACTAGAAGGAATCCGATACTGTTGTGTCTACTGGGCTCAACATCTTCGGGAAAGCAAGACCAAAATTGGCGATGATGACCAAGTGTATGATTTTCTCCAGACACACCTCCTGCACTGGCTTGAGGCCCTTAGCTGTATGGGCAAGATTTCAGACGGGATTCTTGCGATATTATTGTTAGAAAAAATTGTCCTAGTAAGTTTTCCCAGATAACAGCGAATAGTAGCTAACACATATTAAGGCACATGAAAGTCCTACTCTATTCGCTTTTGTTCATGATGCAAAGCGATTTGCCTTATATACCCGGCTAGGAATTGAAGAAGCACCTTTACAAGTATACTCCTCAGCCCTTATATTTACCCCAGAGAATAGCATTGTACGGAAGCATTTTGAAAATTGTATCCCATCTTGGATTTACATAAAACCAAAAGTGCAAGCAAATTGGAATGCGACGCTGCAGACGCTCGTGGGCCATAGCGGTTGGGTCAGATCGGTGGCTTTCTCGCACGACTCGACACGGCTAGCATCAACATCCGACGACGGTATAGTCAAGATCTGGGATACAAGTACCGGCTCTTGCCAGCAGACGCTCACAGGCCATAGCGGTGTGGTCAGCTCAGTAGCCTTCTCGCACGACTCGACACAGCTAGCATCAGCGTCCTACGACAGTACAATCAAGATCTGGGATACAAGTACCGGTTCTTGCCAGCAGACATTCGCGGGCTATAGCGATTTGATCTTGTTAGTAGCCTTCTCGCACGACTCGACACAGCTAGTATCAGCGTCCGACGACGGTACAGTCAAGATCTGGGACACGAGCACCGGCTCTTGCCAGCAGACACTTGTAGGCCATAGCGATCGGGTCAGATCAGTAGCCTTTTTGCACGACTCGACACAGCTAGTATCAGCGTCCGACGACGGTACAGTCAAGATCTGGGACGCGAGCACCGGCTCCTGCCAACAATCAATCGAAGTCAAAGAGCGTGTCACACGTTTGTTATTTGATAGTACTAACTCAATTTTGATTACAAACATAGGTCGTTTTAAGATCAACAGAGCTGGGCTTGCTACTTTACCCGATTCTTCTCAAGAGGGAGGCGGTAAAAGCGAATATGATAGATTGAACGTTCGTGGCTCGTGGGTTACATGGAACGGGCAGGATCTGCTTTGGTTACCACCTGACTTCCGGGTAAGGCATTACGATATTTCGCCATCGGCGTCAATAATTGCTGTGGGTTGCGAGTCCGGAAAGGTTTTTCTTGTTGGATTCTCATTATCTAATATAAAGTTATGCTTTGAGTAGCTACAAATCTAGCTATAGAACAATTGTAGTACGGAGAATCATCTGCTTTATCTTTATTTATTTTTCATAACTGAGTCAGAAGAGAGGTATGGGAAAGCCTGTATTCTTATACCTTTTGTGGTCTGCGATTATCATTAGTAATCAATCTGTCGCTTCCTTTCTTGAATATTCTAGAAGGTAACTCAAGAAAATAGTTATATATCCTCTAACTTTTGTTTATTTGCCTTAATACCGAACAAGTTTGGACAAATTGATACTGTACACACTCTCACCAAAAGGGGCTATTGCGACAAATCTGTTGAGGTGGGGTATGCGGGGGCAAAACCCAAAGCCCGGGAGACCCAAAGCCCGGGAGACCCAAAGCCCGGGGGAACCCAAAGCCCGGGAAAGCCAAAGCCCGGGGGACCCAAAGCCCGGGGGACCCAAAGCCCGGGGACCCAAAGCCCGGGGGACCCAAAGCCCGGGAAGCCTGAAGGGCCTATAAATATAGCTAGTCCTTCCCACT
>JAJCXA010000308.1:0-17774 GCA_026770245.1 Clarireedia aff. paspali H2
TTGTCAAAGTCAAAAATACGATTTCGTTTACAGAACAAAAATTGAGACTCTCGATATTTCCCTTTATAATTCTACTATTATACTAATTATATATATTATATTATATCTCTGAAGATCGCAGAGTCTCAAGGATCTCTGACATATAATTAGTTATTAGCTGTTTGTGTAGAGAGTCGAGTTGTTGCCGGCGAGGTAGCTATGCTATGAGCCATGCCATGAGCTATGCTATGAGCCATGCCATGAGCCATGCCATGAGCTATGCTATAAGCTATGCCATAAGCCATGAGCTATGCTATAAGCCAGCCCTTAGCCATGCCATAAGCCATGCCATGAGCCATGCTATAAGCCATAAGCCATGCCATAAGCCGGCCCTTAGCCATACTATGAGCCAGCCCTTAGCCAAGCCATGAGCTATACCATAAGCCAGCCCTTAGCTATGCCATAAGCCATGCCATTTGCTATGCTATTCGCATTAGCTATACTATGCTACTTGCTATGCTATGCCATGCCACTTGCCATGCCATTCGCTATGCCTGTAGCCATACTATTAGCTATGCCCTTAGCTATATTATTCGCCATCGCATTCGCCATCGCATTCGCCATCGCATTCGCCATCGCATTCGCCATCGTATTCGCCATCGCATTATATGCAAGTAATAGGAATAATAGAATCGACTAAGGGCTTTAGATTGGTATATTCGGTTTCCAATTTGGACGTTGTTGAAGGTACAAAGTATATTGTCGCAATTAAGGTCTTAAATCATTGAGTTCCCACGGAAAAAAAGACTATTTTCCCTCAGACTCTATTTCAACAATTAGGTATTCTGGATTCTGATTGGCGTAGCCGGAGTTAGTGGAACCAAAGCCCACTTTTTATTATAAACCTCCACTTTTTATTGTAAACCTCTACTTTTTATTAAAATATAGCTTAAAATTGTACTAATTAAGCCTAATTGTTGAAATAGAGTCTGATTTACTGAGATAAGATAAATCCGCGATGTGAACTTCTACTCTGTCCGAGATGGCAGAACCTAGAAAGAGTTGCTGATAAGTTGCCGATTTGCACACACTTAGGGGAAAGACCTAAGGTGTAAAAGTGACGCCACCCCTAGAGAAGTGACTATGTGGGTTTATATTAGCTCTTATATAAGGCACGCATCGTTCGACATTTATTATATTCAAGTCGTGGAAAACCCCCTTCGAATGTGCAGAACCTTTCACTTTGGAGACTCTGAAACTCTGGTCGCGTCGCACTCGTGCAAGCACCCATTTCGACGCGCAACCGCTGCCCGCAGTACATAGTATTTGGGGCATATCCTATTACCACCGGGATAATTTCACTTCTAATTAAAAGGTCGCGAGTTTTTTGCTTGTTAGAAAAGCCTTAGCTTGACAACAAATGTCTAGACTTGCAGACGTCAGTAACCGCGGAATTACCGTACGGTACTGTATCAAGTACGGGTACGAATAGCGAGTACGCGTATTGAATACGGGTGCCAAGATAGGGGGGACCCGCGTGTGGAGAGTCATGCCCTGACGAACAACATCGCTGCAACACAGCCCTACGAAGCAAAATAAACTCCCGAGACTTTCTAGAACGACGGTAATTTCCTTATCTTCGACATGAAGCTATTGATTTCATTGCTTTCAGGGTTTAGACATCAAAATGTCACCAAGATCGACACTGCCACAAATGCGTGTTGAAATCTCAATCTGTGAAGAAGCTTTCCAGAGAGGCTTTTCTATATCTTCTCGCATCCTCGCTCTCAACCTTTCAGGGAATATTGTCATCTAATCTTATATCACATATTCCATTCTCATAAAATGGGACGGCCACATCAAGACTCAGTAAGCGAGGACATCGACTGGAATGCTCCACCTCCGTACGAGCTGAATTTCAGGAACGATTACCTTGATGCGTCGACAGCAGTGCTAGGTATAAATTTCTTCGGCTATGGTTCCATACTTAATGAGCTGATATTTATTCAGATAATGGCAGGATTAGCATGCAATTTGTGGGAAACAATACCTTACCTCCATTTCCTTTCCCCCAACCAATCCACGAAGAAGCCTAACAACACACTGTACAACTATATCCTTGGCTTAATATAGTAATTCAGATTGTTGGAAGTCGAGGTAAGTGCTCATGAACCTAATTTCCTGAGTAAACTCTTATTCAAATCAGGTGATGTTCAGCCATTCATAGCATTGGGAAACGAACTTCAGGTTGCCGGCCATCGTGTTCGCATTGCGACCCATGACGTATTCCGTGATTTTGTACATGAAAGTGGTTTGGATTTTTATCCAATCGGAGGGGACCCAGCGGAGTTGATGGCTGTAAGTATATCCTACTATCATCCCTCGATTTCGTATTAACAGGTTGCGGCAAGTACATGGTGCGGAACCCTGGTATTCTACCAAGCATGGGGACTATGCTCAGTGGAGAAATTGCGAAGAAGAGAAAGATGATCTGTAAAATCCTTGAAGGATGTTGGAATTCATGTATCGAGCCTGATCCAATCACCAACACGCCATTTGTTGCAGAAGCAATCATCGCAAATCCTCCAAGTTTTGCCCATGTTCACTGCGCTCAAGCATTGAGTATTCCAGTCCATCTTATGGTCACGATGCCCTGGACGGCTACAAGATCATTTCCACATCCGCTATCAAACATTCAGACAACAGAGACGAATCCTTCGACGGCGAACTTCCTCTCCTATGGTCTGGTGGATGTGATGACTTGGCAGGGGTAAGTTACTCTTGACAGTATATTCAAGTTGCGTTACTAATTCATTCAAAGACTTGGAGATGTTGTAAATCACTGGCGAAAGAAAAAATTGAACCTCGAACCGGTGCCTGTCATGGCTGGAGCACATTTAATGGACTCCCTTGATATTCCTATGACTTATTGTTGGTCACCAGCTCTAATACCAAAGCCAGCAGACTGGCCGTCGCATATAGGTATGTATTAAGCTTGTACATCAGAAACTGAGGCTAAGCAATTATATAGATGTCTCTGGCTTCTTCTTCAGACCACCACCATCATATGATTCTAACCCCCGAATACTTGGATTCTTAGAAGCTGGCCCGAAGCCCATCTATATTGGCTTTGGAAGTATTGTGATGGATGACTCAACGAAGATGACCGCCACCATTGTCGAAGCTGTTCAACAATGCGGTGTTCGAGCCATTGTGTCGAAGGGATGGAGTAAACTTGGTCAAAATGTGGAGCATCCAAACATACTCTTTATCGACGATTACCCTCATGGTAAGCGACTAAAGTCTCTTCCAAAGTTTAAAACTAACATACACAACCAGAATTGCTTTTCAAGAATGTCTCTGCAGTCATCCATCATGGAGGTGCCGGAACAACAGCATGCGGTCTTCTCAACGGTCGACCCACCGCGATCGTTCCATTTTTCGGAGAGTAGGTCTTCAAGTCACGTCTGTACATGAAATCACGCTCACTGGGATAGTCAACCATTTTGGGGAAACATGGTTGCAGCAGCAGGTGCAGGCCCTCCACCAATCGACCACAAATCATTAGATGTGCCAACACTCGTCAACACCATTCAGTTCTGTCTAGCACCTGCTACGCTGGAAGCCGCACAAGCCTTAGCCGATAGAATGCGACACGAAAATGGCGTCAAGGAAGCGGTCAATTCATTCCACCGCAACCTTCCGATCAAAGATATCAGCTGTGAACTCATGCCCGAGCATCCCGCCACCTGGTACTGGAAGAAGGGCAAGAAACATCTCAAGCTATCTCATCAAGCCGCTTCCACTCTTGTCGAGAATCAGAAAATCAACCCGAACGATCTCACAATGTATGTATAGAAATGATACTTTGCGATGATTATATCATTAACTGAAACCCACAGCTACAAATCTAAACCAATCCTCATAAAGAACCGACGCTGGGAACCTATCACCGCCAGTACCTCCGCCGCTGTTGACAGTTTGTTCGATGTTGGGTTTTCGATGGGAAATGTAGTCGGGAAATCCAGAAAGGAATATCGCAACATGCGTGGTAAGCCTCGTGAAGACGGAACAAATTATTCTGGATTCCACGCTGGCACCATCGCCGCAGGAAAAGGACTCGGAGAAGTTGAAATGGCACTTACGAAGTCAGCGATTGATGTCCCGCTTGCATTCACGGAAGGATTTCATAATATTCCTACTCTCTACGGGGAAAAAGTCAGGGATCATGGGCCCGTAAGTGATTGGAAAAGCGGAGGCATTGTCGGTATGAAGGTAAGAACATTTTCGGAGTATTCAGATCGTAGTTGTGTCATTACTAACCATGTTCCTCTTCGTAGAATTTAGGATACGGCATTGCGGACGGATACATCGGATTTTTCAAGCAGCCTATCGAAGGTGCGATCAAAGAAGGCGGCAAGGGATTCGCGAAGGGTGTAGGAAAAGGAACTGTTGGGTTTCTGACGAAGCCGACCTCAGGTACGATCTTCTGCCCAGAATCCCCTACATAAAAATCCATGTTAACTCTGAGTAGCCATCTTCGGTTTGTTTGCATACCCCGCACTAGGTTTATATCGTAGCCTGAGCGCGGCGACATGTCACGGGGCTCAAGGGAAGATCATGCTAGCGCAGAAGAATTATGGCGAGTTTCTTGCGATGACACAACCGTTTGAGAAGAAAGCTGCTCATAGTCTGATTGAGGATTTCGAATGGAAGGTTAACGGACGTTGAGAAATGGAGGATTGGGATGCTAGGAGAAGGCTGTGATGAGATGGTTTTGAAATCGCTCATGGTGTTGGGGAAATATGGACAACCAAAAGAGCAGGAAGTCCATGTTAACTAATGTATATTTTTAGACATGATGCCAAATTATTATTTTCTTTGTTTAAATATCCGAAACTAAGACAGACACACAGATAAGATGAGAGCTGTGCTTTTGGATGTTTAGGAGGCGCACTTAAGATACTATCCTCGTCAGAAGTGCGCTCGCATGACAAAAAGGACAGGTCCTCGAGAAATTACACTTCATTATGCTTATAAGTTTAACATTTGACTTACACAGTAAAAGCACCAGATTTTCACTTAAAGCTGCAGCATCTTCAAATATCAGAGTTTTGAAAACGAAATATATTAATGGATATATTACAGTGTTCCCATAGGCCCTAGGTTCTACAGATTAACCAAAACCACTGGTCTTAGCGGTAGATGTAATCACTGCTTCCCCTCTCCCTCAAAACTCCATGCAATGCATATAGATTCAAATTCTATTGTATCATAATTCAATCAAAGGCGCCATGGCATAAGTGACACCCCCCTTTTCCCGTTATATCCAACAAATGAAATTCTCCTCCTATCTACACCTCTACACAAGGTCTTAGACTTCCGCAAGATTGATGTAACTCTCATCATAAGCTTCTTTTTTGACCCCACCCTTAGGGAACACATCTCCCGCGTGTACGAAATGGAAAAGCACCTGCACAACAAACATCGGCGCCGTGTCTCCAATATACATGTAGACCTCATGTACCATCAACGCCCCATCATTTCCCTGCGCAAACTCTACAATCCTGTATACGCATCTCCCAATAATAAGCGCCGCACCAACAAACAGGAGCATAAGCAACCTATGCCAAGTATACTTGCCAGCTTGAGGGACGGTGAAACTCTTTGTAGACCCGGAGATGCGACGTTCGAAAATGATAGCGATGCTGAGGAAGAAGCCGAAGAAAAGCAGTTGGAAGAGTAATCCACCAAGTAAAACTTTCTGACCTAGATCAGCCATGGAGGCCTGCGCCATCATCCCTCCTCCGCCTGCTTGCATAAAGAATGCGACGACGTCGCCCGTGACGAAGATTTTGGTGACAATCTGAGGGCGGATAATAGATGCGGATGGGGAGTTTACGAAGAGAACGATTCGACCGTAAATCATGTAGATGGTGGCGGCATAGAGTGATGGTGGAAGAATGATGAGTAGACTCTGACCGATGTATTTCATGAGGTTTGTGGGATCTTTGGCAGATAAGTAGCGGAAGGCATATCCTGCTGTCATCACTAGGAGCAGAGGATTAGCACGTAGGGCATGGGCAAATTGGAGGAGAAACCTACTGATACTTCCAACTGTCATCGGGGTGTAGAACCATGTTCGTTTCATAATCATTTGGATCAGATGCATCACTGCACTGATTCCGAACAGTATACCAGCTACTGTTGCGCCCGCCGTGCTAGGATCGTAGTGATACAGCGCATAGGGCTTAGAGGTCGCATCTGAAGTAGTGTTGGTGCTGGACATTGTGATGAGACGGTCGTAAATATGATGTCGTAGAAGAAACAAAAATATGCTATTCAAGAAATGGGGGCGATAAGGATATCAAAGGAAAGTAGACAAGAGTCGTATCCTGGTCTGAAAAGGAGTGATACTGACGAGGGTAGTACAGAGAGAGTAATTCCACAAACCACAAAAACGAATGAAAGAACAAGTGTCTGTTATTGCAGTAAGATAAATGACAACGATAGAATATAGGAAGATAACCGTGAGGAAATCATAACAATGATATACAACCACGCAGCCTCAGCAGCCCACCTAACAGAATCCCACAACGGCGGCACTAACCACTCGCATTAGCCATTCATTTCCCACGTCGCCCTCACTCTCAAACGTTGTAACCGTAAATCGTATCCGTATAGACCACTCACAGCACCCTAACAGGGCGCAAACGAGCAGTCAACGACATTCCAACGGAAATAATATGGGTCGAGACTGCAGATTCCCCTGAAACAGAAGTTCGGATTCAGCCCGAAATAACATCAAGCTCGAATTCGACATCTTCGCCCAGCAATAACCTTAACTGCACTTCAGGCAACGAATCGGAGGCGATGAAATACGATGACATACGATGAATACGCGTATACGGCTAAAATGAGGTTGAAGCGGCAGTGCAAAAATACCGAACTGTGAGATTGTGCCCCACAATTTTAGGCTTAGCTTAGTCCGAGTCCGAGGGTGCGAGTCCGAAGTGGGGATTTGACATGATGGGAATGAAGACGGTTGTTAGAAATCAGATTGTTACTTATAGATGTCACCGACTTCGAGACGCACATCTTATGAAGATATTTCAAATGAGGATATAACGTCGTGCCGACAGCTGCGCTTCCATTTCGTCATCAGGACTTTGGCACAACCGAGTAGTCCAGGCCGCGTTGAGGTCGCGTCAATATTGCATTCGCTATGAAAGATTATGTCTCGCTCAGAGCACTTGCAATGCTGAGGAAATTCATGCCACAGGATATCTAGAACTCCAGAATCCTCATGGTTATGGGCGTTGCGAGCGGTGTAAGACGCGATTGCTCTTCGCGCTCGAAACACCGCCTTCCAAGGTTGAGTTTCGTGTGACCTTTGTATCGCATCATGTGATTAGGGTCAGGTTTGCATTTGACACGCAATTCTAGGTTCCTTTTAAGGATTGCAAATTCCTCTTTTCCACAGGCTCTGCGCTCATTCTTCTATCTATCTTGTTTGTTTCAAAAATCACGTGGCTCAAAAGTTGCCGGCAAGTAACTTCCAAGGAGGCATTTAGCCTGCGCATCAAATAACCCATTCTTCCGACAAGCGTCGAGATGATCATACCTGGATTTGAAATCAATTTCCAATTACACGTCTCCAATCAGACCCACCTAAACCTTCTTAAGTATAAGATCATGTAACAAAACCATCGGCAAGTCTTGGTTGGTGTACATTTTACTTAAAAATAGGCTGTTGGATGGCCTAGTGGTTGCAAGCACACTCGCTACTACATATACTACGGCTTCTTTGACATCTAAGCCGAAATATTGTCCACATGGTATGAAATAAATGAAGTTTTATATTGCCGTCGTGTATATTCACCCCGGTTTGTGGGGAAGCTGGGAGATGAACCTTGCTCTATGGATTATTCCCCGGATTCATGTACACATTTCGTTTATCAAAGCCACCGAAGAAACAGTGTGCTTGCCGAGGTGCCTGCCCATCACGGGGAACAATGTGTTCTCCATGGTTCCTAAGACGGAAGACAGCTCCTAGAAGCTCTTATCAAGTCCAGTTTATTACATGCAACCGATCTAGATCCGAGAGATAGGTTGATTTCTCCAGAAATGAGATTAGATCAAACCAGTTTTATCGATCAATAGAATTTGGGCCAATACCACGTTCTGTTCATCCCTGGTCAGCGTAATATAAGTATTTCATATATGATCCCTCCATCCGCAGAATTTCCCACAGTCCTGCATACCTTTCATTCAAATCCAATTCCGCATTGCTCCCAGCCTGCAAAATGAAGTTCCAAACAATTGTACCGCTTGTGGCTCTTCTCTCGAGTGCATCGGCACATACGATCTTCATGCAATTAGAAGCCGAAGGCACCCTTTACAGTCACTTGGCCCACGTTAGCTAAACCCAATGAACCATGGCTAACAAACACCAGATACCAGTTATGCTATCCGAACGCCATCCTACGACGGTGTACGTAATTCTAGTTCCTTCCTGTACGCCGTATACTGACACGCTGAAAAGCCCATCCAAGATGTTACTAGCGACCCCATAGCATGCAACGGAGGGCCCAACCCCACTATGTCCTCAGCAAATGTCATCAACGTGAAGGCTGGAGACACCGTACAAGCAGTCTGGAGACATACTCTTACGAGTACGTCATCATCTTCACAATACTTTACACAGATATTAACAAAGACTAGGCACTGAGGCGAACGATCAAATATATGTCATTGACCCGAGCCACAAGGTAAATATCCCATGCTATAAGCGAAAACCTATCGCTGACCAGATCAGGGACCAGTCATGGCATATATGAAGAAAGTCGACGACGCAACGACAGCCACAGGAGTCGGAGGTGGCTGGTTCAAGATTTCCCAAGCTGGTCTTAATGTTGCGAGTTAGTATTACACTTCTACTCACCGTCGGAGAAGAAAAGAGAATTGTACTAATTAGATGCTACAGCACAAGATTGGGCAGTCACAGACCTAGTAATTATCATCAATCAAAGATGCATTCATCGAAAATCTAACACATCAATAGATTGCCAACAAAGGATATCAAGCCATTACAATCCCATCATGCATCGCCAATGGACAGTATCTGCTACGTGCTGAAATCATCGCTTTACACTCTGGTATGATGACCAAGATCTCGCTCCTGTTGTGATTCAGAATGCTAACCTTTCATCTACATCTAGCAAGTTCATCAGGAGGAGCTCAATTCTATGTATGTCCCTGATCCACCACCTCCATCTCAACCTTCACCCTGCTGACATTATCTAGATGGAATGTGCACAGATAAACGTCTCCGGCGGAACAGGCACTTCAACACCATCGACTGTCTCCCTACCTGGAGCATATAGCGTACGCATTATTTCCTTTCCACTCTTATCCCATTCTTAACCATTCTTACCCCCCCTCCTTCAAGACCTTTTCCCCTCATCTCCAACTACTAACCCCCCTCTCCCCTCTCCCACAGGCCTCCGACCCCGGAATCCTAATCAACATCTACCAAACCCTCAGCTCCTATATAATCCCCGGCCCCTCCCCCTTCGTATGCGGCGGTTCCTCCTCCCCCAACCCCACATCCACAACCCCCACCACCTCCAAATCCACAACCCTCTTAACCAGCACCAAAACCAGCAGCTCCGCCGCATCAACAGCAACAGGCGCCGTAGCGCCAATTTACGGCCAATGCGGCGGCACAGGGTGGACAGGAGCAACCGTCTGCGCGGCGGGGAGCACGTGCAAGGCCTCGAGTACTTATTATAGTGAGTTTTTGACCTTTTCTTTTGTGTGTGTGTGTGTGTTTTCTGAGAAGGAGGAGGTAAAAGGGGGGAACGAAGAATGAAGAAAGCTAATGGAAAGTTCAGGTCAATGTCTACCGTAAACTGGATAGTTTAATGAGATTATTTGGTGATGAAGGAAGAGGAAGAGGAAGAGGAAGAGGAAGAGGAAGGACGGAGATTGGATAAGGATGCGATGGACGTGATATGATATAGGCTCGATTGATTGAAATAGCCCGCAAAAGGGAGATTCATGGCAACTCAGCTGGTGCACGCACGAGGAGAGGAGATTTCGGGGGTAGTGGTTATATTATGCGTCGTATTGTATGTACATAGAAGAGCGCGCATCAATGGAACCAGCCATATTTCGTCTTGCGGATGATGATAATATGGAAGTTACATGTTGTACTAGATTCTCTATTTTATTCTTGGAATTCCTTCTATGGTGAGGGTCCTTATCTATCTCAGTTCCCAAAAACAGCACCGACTTCGAACCCAAACTTTGAATCCCACTTAAAACCCAATTTTAAATCGACATTTCGAATCCAGTTTGCGAGCTATCCTCAACATCAATTCCACAACCAACTTTTTAACCCGAAGTTTTAAACCCAATTCCCAACCCAACAACAACTCAAACACAAGCTTGCTGCTTGCGAGCCATACATATATATATATCCAACTCCGATTTCGAAAACCCAATCTTTGAATCAACAACTCGCACACAACAACCTTCCAATCCAAATTCCCAATCCAGAACCCCCAAAACCTTCAAACACAAGCTTACAAGCTATAACTTATCCAATACGAACCCCGAACCCACTTTTCGAACCCAATAGCAAGCAGATAGATGAATTTACAAACCTTCCATCTCCTCAAAAACACACTATATGTATTCATTCCATCGACATCGACAACTTGGATTGATTAATCGACATCGACAGTATGTATATCCGAAAATTTAAGAAACCAACAACTCCTCCGCTCAGAGTTGAAGGAAGGGGGACCCGAGGGGGGGGGTTTATATAATATAAGAAAGAGCTCCACAGCGCCTGCCCATAAATGAGGGTATATATGTATGTATGTATGTATTCCGCAATCGAGGAAACGGCTCTTTCTCATTTGCAAGCTACGGAATACTACTTACTGTATACTCGAATGGTTAAATTTGACGCAGCTTGAGGATATAAATAAACGAAACGGTAAACCTCCTTCAGGCAGGCAGGCAGGCAGGCAGGCAGGCAGGCAGCTAGCTATGTAGTGTAGTGTAGTTAGTTGAGCAGATAGATAGATAGCTCTCTCAGAGATCAATCGAGTTCGTTCGATTTCAATGCCATCATCACTTACGCCTCCAAGAGCTCGCTCTCTAGCTTCTCACGGCTATTATACTACTTACTTACTGTATGTAACCTTGCCTTTTTGGGATCTCTATTCAACCCAACTGTTGATGCAACCACGTGCGATTCAGTACGAATCGTCCGTCACATTTGCGCACCAAAATCAATATGTACGTACTACACTTTAATAGAAATGAATTTCTGAATTTCTAGAAAAATTCTATGCAATGCTCTGTCTGTATAATATCATATCCTATCTGAACCCTCAACGCCGCAATTTTTCTTTTCACTCATGTCATCGTTCCCGTATGCAAAATCCAAATCGTTATCGAAAAAATCAAATCAACCAAAGGGAAAGCAGCGCTGCGCTTTTACCAACGCTGCTATGCTAAAAGACAAATAAAAACAACTGAATTAGGTCTAATCCAGCCTCGTAACCACAGCCGACGTAAGAATCCCCCATCTCACTCAGCTCTCAAGAATCAGCGCTTCCAACTTCGATCTCTCACCACTCTCCTCCACCATCCCCTTAAACACACCTCCCTCCTTCCCCAACAGATCCCTCGGCGTACCAAACTCAACGACCTTTCCTTCTCCCATCACCAGAATCTTATCGAAATCCGCAATCGTGCTAAGACGATGCGCAATAACGATCAGAGTGCTGTCGTTGAACTCCTGTCTAATGCTACGTTGGATTAGGGCATCAGTTTCCATATCGACGGCCGAGGTAGCTTCGTCTAGGACCATGATCTTAGGGTGCGAGACGATGGCGCGAGCGAGACAGAGGAGCTGGCGTTGGCCTTGGGAGAGGTTGAGGCCGCCTTCGGTGATCGGTGATGTTAGGGATTTAAAGATATTCTTATTCTTCTGAAGCGTTGGGGTCGAGGTTCCAGATGCCGAGGGAGTGTTTGCGCCAGTCGGTGGGATGAGTTGAACACGTTCTAGAGCGTCGTAGAGTTCGGAATCGTTGTGGTCATCGAAAGCATCAAGGTTGGTTCGAACGGTACCGGAGAAGAGGACGGGGTCTTGTGGAATGATAGCCAAGCGAGAACGCAGAGAGTGTAAATTGATCTTGGAAATATCAAGACCGTCAATGAGAATGCTTCCTTGCGTGGCTTCGAGGAATCGGAAGAGTGCGAGTGTCAATGATGATTTTCCTGCACCAGTGCGTCCTACCACTCCTACTCGCTCGTTGCGCTCAATGCGGAATGTAAGGCCTTTGAGCACTGGTGGGAGGTCCGGTGCGTAACCTACAACAAGATCGTTGACCTCGAGGCGACCTTCCGTCGGCCAGGCTGCTGGTGGGTCCGCTCCTTCAAGTGATTCCGTCTTCAAATTCGAGTACTCAATAATACGTTCAGCTGCGTTCATGTTAAGCTCCAAGTTAGTATAATGACGAATCGACCACATAACCGTTTCTCCATAAGCAAGTGCAAAAGACAAGGCGAAACCAGCAAGCGAGGCATCGATCTCTGGGATGAGAATGATAACAGCTGCGACGATAGTGGCGAAAAATCCTCCGATGAAAGACATGCGCCATCCCATCCAGCGGTTGAAAACCCAAAGATGCCAGAAAGTGGTAGAATGATCATCAATCTTTGACCACATGCGTCGAATGTAGACATCGGTTTTATCGAAAGCTCGAATAGTACCAACACCCGTAAGAGCCGATCCAAATTGTTCAAAGATCGGTGATTTGGCCGTGGATTCAAGCCGCTTGACCTCTCGCGCACCTGGAAGGTATAAGAGTGCAACATAGATGCAAAGCGCTAAGAGCACAGTCGACATGATGAGAATATATGGCGAGACGAAAACTCTGTTGATGTGAGACAATGCATAAGAAGAGTTGAGAGAAAACATACCCTGTGCAAATGATACCAATCAAGAGAAAGAAGTTATGAGCACCAAAGCCGATATCATTAGCCAATCTCCCATCAACAACATTGAAATCAGCCGTGAATCTGTTTAAGATTCTACCAAGAGGGACGGTATCCATCCATCTCAGAGGCGTTCGGAGAACACAAAAGCAGAGGTTATCGAAGAGTACTTTAGATGCGCGAATAGAACCAGTATAGATATAGAAGTAACGAAGAGTACCAATAATAGCAGAGATGGCCGACAAACCAACGTAGACACTTAAATAATATGTGAGATCGTGCTTTTGTGCGACCTTTTCAGCTTGGAAACTGGAGTTCTGAGAGCTGGCGTAGTATGGAAGATGATTGGCCTGAACAGCGAATTGGTAAGAGTTGGTTGTGCTAGATTCTTCGTAACTGCCAGTCCAGACACGGAGCCACCATGAGCGTCCTAAACTGCATCAGCTTTTCTCGAACACAAGGAAAATAACATCATATCAACTTACCAGTGATCAAACATTCCTGACACATGAAGGCAAATATAACGAGGATCCAGAATGGCCAACCTCCACTTGCCTTCAAGTAATCCAAGTAAACCTTACCCTTGACCCGTCCATGCTCACGACTTTCTTCTTCAACGAATTTCTTAGCTTCCTGTTTCTTAGTATTAGTCTTAACCAGTGCCTCTCCGCTTGTACCGTCGTCATCGGAGCCATTGATGATGGTTGAAGATTCCGATTCCATGATTGGTGATTCATCTTGTTCGATTTGTTCCGGAGTTTCTTCATGACTGATGATGCTCTCGAGGGTCCCGGCCTCTTCGAGATCTTCCACAAACCCAGCACTCTCAACAGTTCCATCGCCCAGTTCAACAATATATTTAGCCTTAGCTTTACAGAGAGCAACGTGATGGGTAACCAAGATACGAGTGCGCCCAACACCAAGTTCGCCCGTAAGACCTTTTTCGTAGATGAATCGACCGACGTGTGAATCGACAGCGCTAAAAATATCATCCAAGACCAATATACCGGCACGAGAATAGAGCGCACGAGCGAAAGTAACTCTCCATCTTTGGCCACCACTCAAATTAATACCATTGGCACCGATCTCAGTGTTCTCGCCATCCCCAAGTATTTCTAAATCCTTTCGTAGAGCACAAACTTCTATGACCTTTTCATAACGCTGCTCGTCGAGGGGCAGACCAAAGAGAATATTATCTTTAATGCTAGCGTTCTCGATCCAAGGAATCTGGGCGACGAAAGCGATAGATGATGGAATAATCCAATTGTCCCTGTTTGCGAGATGATCGTGCCTCTCTTCAGGTCTGGGGCCTCGTGGAACTTTAACCGCACCGGAGATGATGTCGACTTCGCCGAGAATGGAGGCCAACATCAAACTTTTGCCTGTTCCAGTCTTACCGCTAATGACACTGAGCTCGCCATTGGGGAATGAGACATTGATGTTTCTCAGAACATATCTTTCATCACCATCAGTTTCATCTTCTCCCTCCGCGCATGGCCAAGCAATTGAAGCATTCTCGAAGGAAACATTGGGAGCATCACTGGTACTGGTAGAGATCTCGGCACCAGCCAGGTACCTTTGAATACGTTGGATCGAAATGTATGAATCAATTAGATCAGTGGTAAGCTCGGGGACAACACTCAAGGTAACTTCGAGATTGACAAAAATACCAATAGCTGTGAAGGCGACAGAGGGTAAGAGGACCCCGTTGAGGCATGCATAGACGACCAAAGAAACGGCAGCAAGCGCGATTGGGCTCGTAATCCAACAGAAGAGCAACGCAGTATCATTCAAGTACACACTCCACTGTTCATCAAGCTCCCTCTTTCGGACCAATCCGATCTTGTTGCCCCAGTTATTTTCCAAGGCAGAGAACTTGATTTGCCGGATACCTTGTAGCGCTTCTGTCACAACTGCCATCTTGAGATCGCGAATTTTCATGAGTCTATCTTGAGCGGCGGAGTAGCGTTTGCTGAAATAGATGTTGATCGGAATAGTCAAAGACATGGCCAGAATTCCTGCGAGTAGACTCTTCCATCCAATAATCATTATGAGGAAGGTGAACGAGACTGTTAGCTTAAAAACAGCACCAGGAAAGTAATTATTGTAGGAGCAGAAGTCAGATACTCGCTTAGCATCCACACCAATTAAGTTGACCGTCGACTGTTTTCCCTTGGGATCACTGTCGTCTTCTTCGTCCTCTTCTGGTTTGTCTGGTGCGGCTGGTGTTTGCGCAGGTTCGCTTGTCTCTGGTGTAGCCTTCTTTCCAGTTCTGGCAGCACCTTTCACATCCTTACGTCTCATCGCTTTCTGGAAAATCTGCGCCGACAATTGAGATCTGATAGGGATGGCAAGCTCTGCCCAAGAAATCCAGAACAACCATGACTCAACCCATTCGCCCGCGTTAGTGACAATGAACAAGGTTACAACCCAAATCCAAGCATCTAATGATACAGTATCGCCAGGTTGACGGTTCTCTAGGATTTGTAAAATTTTGAAAATCACAAATTGAGGTGCAAAATTTCCGAAAGCTTGGAATAGAGTAAGAATCCATTGGATGATGAATGGTGACTTGTGAGCCAAGAAAACCTCAATCCAAAGCGATCTAGGATGCTCGTTTTCCGCCCAAGCTTGGCTGAGATCTTTTGCTCTGGTGTTATGATCCATCTTCGGTAGATCGCTTAGCTCTAAACGTTTGTTCTTGGTAGCTAGAGCAAGCACACTGCTGCACCAGGAGAATGTATACTTCTCGAGCGCAGAAACAGACAGCATACCATCTACAGGATGCGCATCGTAAGTAACGTGAGGACGACGAGGGAAAGTCACAGCTGAAAAAGCAGCAGAAATGGCGAGCACTAGTTGCGAAATGCGAAGCCAGAACATTGCAGTTGGACCAAAAGTACCCTCTGCTGAGTCATCTTGCGCGAGGAGGCCATCTTGGAAAAGCAGCACGGCGAAGAGGCAGACACTTGAAACTAAAGTGTAGGTACCAATAGTGTAGCTTTTGGTGGGAGCTCTATTGATCGCAGTGCTTGCTGCTTGAATGAGAATACACGCCTGTGAAAATGTCAGCACTTTAAATGGCTATTGCTAGGTATATTCTGACGTACCCATTGCCCCACGTTGATCCAATTCTCAACCATCATCCCATCGGGATGGAAAAGTGCTAGAATAGCGAGAGCGATAGAAGTTCCTAGTCCAAGAATTGTAGAGATTATGAGGATTGTCTTGGGAATCTTGGTTGAAAAGGCAGCAATTGTTTCTTCAGTCGCCACCCCATCTTTGTCGCTGTAAGAAGTCCATTTCTGCTCCTTGGCTCGGAAATGGGAAATGGCAGAGATTGCAGAAGGAAATGTGAAGCCGACGACAACGACTGAGCTGCAGAAAGCAGCAGCAAGGGATCCCGAATCGTACTCGAGCATCTTGAATTGCCTATTTACGAGTGGAAATTGGCGCGGAATTGAAGAGCATTCTACGGTCAACACCGTGGATTGACTAAGTTTTCAAGTTTCTGCTCTCAATTTCGTGAATAGTCCTGAGGTCTTTGGGAGATGTAAATGGGCAGAAGCAATGGAAGAGGCTGGAGCAGTTTTTCTAAAAAAACCTTTCCTTCCCCTCAAGTTTTTAGGGAATTACTGAGTGAATAGTTCAATGACTCCCCTCCCAAGACCTTATGCGGAGTGGGAGATAGTACAGATGAGCCAAGCCAAGAAGAGATTCAGCGATGGAGGTTTGACTCATTCGGCAAGCGTTTTTCCTAAGGTGCATGCACTTTTGGACTTGAATTATGGTGGTGGTGCAGTGAAAGCGGTCAACTGGATTGGGAAGCTGGGTATTAGGACGATCAGATAGCAGTGGAGCGTTCAGGATTTGAGGATATTTTTTTGTTTTTCTGTCTTGAAAGCGGTTGCTGCGCCGAGTACTCTTTCGTGTATGGAAAAGAAAGAAAAGAAGCACGATTGTTGAGGAGGAGGAGGAGGAGGAGGAGCAGGAGGAGGAGGAAGAGGAGGAGGACGAGGAGGAGAAGAAGAAGGAGGAGGAGGAGGAGGAGGAAATAAGAGAGGTGAGATTATCTACGCGGCGCAACGTACTTGTAAATTATGAAATGTACTTATCAATTATGATACGAAGGAATAAGTGAAGAAAAGTGAATGTGCTTGTGCTTGTGTAGATAAGCCTAGTTCCAGTCCACTTCTCGGAAGGATGGCGGGGAGACGCAAAGGTTTTTATGTGGGAGCTCGTTGGTGGGGTGGGGGAGGAAGGGTTTTGGCATTTTTGGTGTGGAAGTGGATGTTGGTGGATGTGGTGGAAGTGGATGTGGAAGTGGATGTGAATGTGGATGTGAATGTGGATGTGGATGTGGTGGATGTGGACGTGGTGGGTGGGTTTGCCTCAATTGCTCATTGACCGGGTTAATGCGTGAGGATGGATGAGGATGAGTGAGGATGGGCGATGACGGGTGAGGATGGGCGATGACGGCTAGAACCGCGTCCTCTCTTGTGCTTTGCGTCTTACATACCGCATTCGGACATGGAATTACTCATCAACTGGAAGTCCCTCGACAGGAGGCTGAGAGGCTGGCGGCAAAGCAAGCCAAGGTTGGAGATTAAGAATCTGAGTAAGTCTTGAGTCTTCTTACCAATGCTGCTTAGTTCCAAGTCTTCTTGTCAACCAGATTAGCGCGCTGTGAATATCGAATGAGAACATGAGGCTGTTTGAGAAGAAGACAAGAAGACAAGAAGACAAGAAGACAAGAAGACAAGAAGACAAGAAGA
>JAJCXA010000309.1:0-16835 GCA_026770245.1 Clarireedia aff. paspali H2
CCTTGAAGTGACTCTTGTGATGAGAGGTTTAGTGCTGCTCTTTTCGCTGACAAGATGTAGAGATGAGATCGACGCAGGCAAAGAAAAAAGGAGAACAACAATAAGAGAAGGACTTACACTAATTTCTTTTCGTGACACAGTAGTGCTCTAAAGATCGCTCACAAAGATAGAACGGTCATAAAGGACTATCAAGAGCTTGATTAGTACCTGCAATGTTGAATGGGGGTGCTGAACGCGCAGTATACTCACAAAATATCTGCTTCTTTGACACTTTTCGTCAACGGTGGCGGATGTCTAGTAGCTAGATCCATCTCGTATATTTTATCGCAATCCTTGTCGTTGATGGATGTCAAAGAGAACTGTTGATGGTCGACTGAAGTCTTTGTTGTGTTTGAGATTACTCCATCCAGGAAAATATTGAAGATGAAGACAAAGGCACCCACGGTCGTTAAAGTGAAAACTCTTTCAAGACCTCTTTCAGCTTCAAGATGTTGGAAGAGGTGTTGAAACTTGAAAGGAAATATAGTTAAAAGTAAAAGTCAGGGGGGATTAAGTTGATCAAGTTGATCAAGTTTGTTTATTTCAGTTTTAAAATTGCCTCTGGGGCTTACAGACATATATATAGACAGGTCTTCTGTAGAGGTGGGAGTAGGATTAGCAGGCGAATAACTTGCTCAATTTCGGCTAGGGCTTCGTATGGAGATATCGTACAGGTAGTCAGGCCAACCACACGTAGCCATCAGCTGAGGGATTTAGCTGGGACGATAGTGAAAAGAAGGGAGAGAGCTACTTTGATAGGTCACAGTGGTATCATCAAGTGCCCACAGGTAGGCAGAATCCGAGCCGACTGGCCTTTCAAGTTATGGTCTGAAGAAGCACGCCGTACCCTGTGATCACTTAAATCAGGGAATGCAACGCCGACAACGGCTCGCTGGGAACAAAGCTGAACTGTTGTCATCCTATTCACCCCTGGTGGAAGGGTGTCAACATCGAAAAGGCCGTGGGACTAGTCTACTACATAGTGATTAGCATGGAGAGGAGGCATTTCTCCACTTGTTATTGTCAAGTACCAACGACCAATGTAGTAACGGCCGTATGACAGTCAATGGAATTCACGCAGGCATCTACTCTATATCTTCCATAGGTCTGGGTACAGTAAAGACGAAATAACCCCTCTCCCTCAGTGATCTCCCATTGTATGAACTAAACCGTGGGCCGTGGCCCACGAAATTCTCCATAAAGTTGAAACTTTGAGATTATACAATCTCCGCTGCGAATTCTTCTCTTGGGTTTAATGGACACCCAGAGATCTCAAATACGTACTAAGTAACTTTCTGTTTATGTTTGGTTTAACAACTTCTCAATGAGTTGAAAGATAACTCAAGCGTGGAGGACGAAGACTCAACACCTGTACGCAGTGTCCTCTACGAACCTCGAGGCGAGTTTTTATCTTTTGAGAGCCAAGATTGAGTCACCTTAACGTTATCCCGTCGACGTCATTGTACCTACAATCGATTCTCGACGAATTTTCGCGATCTAAGCACTTTCACGATACTATCCTCTACTTTCGACCTCCGCTTGTATATCGTACTTTCGAGAGAAAATATAAAGGGGAACAAGACGGGTTATGATTATAGACGGAATAGCTTGGACTGAGGAGAGGAGGAGGGCTTTGATCGGACAAGGGAAAGGGACTGCTAATAGATAGTCGAATGCTAGCGATATCTATATAGCTAGTATCACATACAAAGGGAACTGGAAGGGAAGGATCTGAGACTGTTTCTTTCTGTCGAGAACCTTTTGTGACAATATTACGAGATAGGGGAACCTGGAGTAGCTGTCTTCTTTCCTGCGGCTTAAGGAAACTGTTACTTGTCAAGGAAGAAGTCTATTAAATTAAGGATACTCGAGTGGATATAGAGGAGTATTTGCGAGCTTCTCCTCTGTATAGTTGTTTTGTAGAGACTCTACGAGAGTCTCTACCGACCTACATAGCCTTGGACTCAAAAAGGTCGTTAAAATGAAAAATCAATAACTCAAGCGTCCACAAAAACAGGAAAAAACTTCATGCTCATTCCTTACTATTCCAAAAGTGCAAAGTATGCAAGAACGCGTGAATAAATGGCCTGGACACGAAGGGGTATGGTACAGGATATCGGGTTGGTACGGAGAATGGCAGTGAGTAGCTGTGTTCATCAGCTTGCCTCTTGCTTCATCATGCATGATTATCATGCGACCACAATTCAGCCAAAGCTAGTCTCTAACAACATCAGTGCTGGCAGTAACACAAACTCCTCTAGCATGGTGGTATCCGTTTAATGGTAGAGAAACTAGCAATTCGTGCAATTGAAGGTGCAGACACCACGGTTAGAAACTTCTTCGGACTCTTGTTGATTCCTCCTGCAGTTGATGCTTGGGCAGTCGAAATCTGAACCACATCTGCCAAGTTACACTGCGTATCTAACAGCCAAGTAATCATGTCTTAAAGTGGAATACACAGCCCTCTCATTTTCGAAGGAGGAGATGAACTCCACTCAAGACAGCAGTACGACTTGCTTTGAACGAATTACTTAGTCGTAAGTCATGGCCAAAAGAGAGCCTACATGCTATTTGACCTGAAAGATACCCAAAAGTGCTGGCTTATATTTTTATGAAGTCGACCATATTGTAAGGGTTGGCATGGCATTACTTGCTCTGAACGAGGCTGGAAAGCACTGGGCAAAAAAGACATAACTTCATTTGATATACTCGCATCCGATGTGAAAAATACTCTCATCCGATGTGAAGACTGCCCGCCCAATGAAACTTTCTCCCCTGCACACTGTATTTTATAGTCATGCTTCAGTAGCAACTACTCAGCAGAAAGGCCGATAGCAATGCAGACTCAGCCAAGGCAAGAGACTTTGATTCAAAGATATAGTAAATGATCGTCAAAGACCACAACACTATGAATTAGAGAAGGGCTGGTGACAGTTACACTCCTTGAGTAGTACTCCTAAAGACACACATCGCCGCAATGATCGAGAGTGCGTGGACAGGAGAACGAAAAGATAGCTGATGCTCACCGCAAGCTGTACAATCCATTTAGCTTTTTACTTGTCAAACCAGCCAAAACCGCCCATCTACTAGAGTATATCTAGGTAAGGCTAAGCCGGGAAGTACACATTTCTGAATGGCATCACATTCACGCAGTGTCCAGCCCCTCTTTACCCCTCATTCAATATCGGGCATGATGGTAGACGTTAAATAGTGTCGCTATGAACATGAGTGCACAGTTATGATCGTTCTGAGAGCCTCCTGTGTATAATCAAAGCTTCATAATGTTGTCGCCATCCAATTGACGTCGCCGTGAAAAATGCCCAGTGTGAAGGGGAAGTCAGGGCGGACAACGCGCCGCCTCGGCTATCCGGAAACTTCCGTGCGTCTAAGTTATGTCATGATTCTCGCAGATTCGATGGATGAATGATTTCCCCGGATGGGCCCAGAAAAAAATATTTGGAGGTTCAAAAAGTTCCAGTCGTCCGTTGATATTCCCTTCACGCAACGAAAATTCTTACCTCTGCACCTCTCGGTCTCATCTCACCGGTATCATTTTCTTTCTATCGCCGTTCTTTATTGAATACAACTACAATGCAGCGTGCATTAGGTTCTGGGGCCAGAGCTTCAGTGCTCTCCGGTTCAAGAACTTCAAAACTTCGTCCCTTCAATTCCCAGCAATTGCGATTTGCCCACAAGGTACAAGGAAGCCTCTCTGTATTTTCCGCTTTGTGTCCCTCTACCAGAGCTGGCAAAAGTCTTTTGCTAACCACTATTTGACTTACAGGAGCTCAAATTCGGTGTTGAGGGCAGAGCAGCACTTCTTGCTGGTGTTGAAACTTTGGCAAAGGCAGTCGCCACAACTCTGGGGCCAAAAGGTCGAAATGTTCTCATTGAGTCAGCATACGGTTCCCCCAAGATCACAAAGGGTATGGAATTGTTCTGGCCCCACTTCAGACTGCTCTGACATGATATTATAGATGGTGTGACTGTTGCGAGAGCGATCACTCTTAAAGATAAGTTTGAGAACCTTGGTGCCCGCCTGATTCAAGATGTCGCATCGAAAACGAACGAAACTGCTGGTGATGGAACTACAACTGCCACTGTCCTTGCCAAGTCTATCTTCTCTGAAACAGTCAAGAATGTTGCCGCGGGGTGCAACCCTATGGATCTGCGAAGAGGTACACAAGCTGCGGTTGATGCAGTAGTGGAATTTTTGCAACAGAATAAGCGTGATATTACAACGAGCGAAGAAATCGCTCAAGTTGCAACGATCAGTGCCAATGGTGACACTCACATTGGTAAGCTTATCGCTAGCGCCATGGAGAAGGTCGGAAAAGAAGGTGTTATTACAGTCAAGGAGGGAAAGACCATGGAAGACGAGCTCGATGTTACAGAGGGTATGCGATTTGACCGAGGATATGTCTCCCCATACTTCATCACAGATACCAAGGCACAAAAGGTCGAATTCGAAAAACCATTAATTCTTTTGTCCGAGAAGAAGATTTCCAATGTCCAGGATATCATCCCAGCTCTCGAGGCTTCCACCCAACTTCGCCGCCCTTTGGTCATCATCGCTGAAGATATTGATGGCGAGGCTCTGGCTGTCTGTATCTTGAACAAGCTCCGTGGTCAACTTCAAGTTGCCGCCGTTAAGGCTCCCGGCTTTGGTGACAACAGAAAGTCTATTCTTGGCGATCTTGGCATTCTTACCAACGCTACCGTTTTCACCGACGAACTCGATCTCAAACTCGAGAAAGCTACGCCAGATATGCTTGGCACCACTGGATCCATCACCATCACTAAAGAAGACACGATCATCTTGAATGGTGAAGGTAGCAAAGACGCAATTGCGCAAAGATGCGAGCAGATTCGAGGTGTCATGAACGATCCTACCACATCTGACTACGAGAAGGAGAAACTTCAAGAACGTCTTGCTAAGCTTTCTGGTGGTGTTGCAGTCATCAAGGTTGGAGGTGCTTCAGAAGTTGAGGTGGGTGAGAAGAAGGACAGATTTGTTGATGCTCTCAACGCTACACGAGCTGCTGTCGAGGAGGGTATTCTCCCAGGTGGAGGAACCGCCCTTCTTAAGGCTGCTGGCCAAGCTCTGAATGGCATTAAGACGGCTAACTTCGACCAACAACTTGGTGTGAATATCATCAAGAGCGCCATCACCCGGCCAGCACGTACCATTGTTGAAAACGCTGGTACAGAAGGGTCTGTGGTTGTTGGCAAGCTCATGGATGACTTCGGAAGCGATTTCAACAAGGGATACAACAGCGCGACTGGCGAGTATGTTGATATGATTGCTGCGGGTATTGTCGATCCGTTCAAGGTTGTCCGCACTGGATTGGTAGACGCAAGCGGTGTTGCCTCGTTGTTAGGTACCACTGAAGTCGCTATCGTCGAGGCACCTGAAGAGAAGGGCTCTCCAGCTGGTGGCATGGGAGGCATGGGTGGTATGGGGGGTATGGGTGGTTAGTATTCTTTCTCGATGTCCTAATCTACGCATTCTTGCTAACAACTTCTAGGAATGATGTAAAAAAAAATAGTAACTAAAACAAAAAGAAATACCCGTCTGAGCCTCATCTGCCTAGAATTGTGGTTCAGGCTAATTTGGTACCGGACATAATGTTGTATAACATCCCCGCTCAATCCCTTTCGATTTGAGTCTTCATACATGGCATTGCAGAGCGAAATGATACAAGAGGATATGGATATGTAAATTAACGATTTAAAATCAAGTACTAAAAAAAGTATTAAACGTACGTGCGAAACCAAATCCATATTTCTTGACGTAGCATATTCTGGATTATGTATCTGCCTTCAAGTCTTGGTATACGTGCCTAATGTCGATGTCACCTTGATTACGACGGAGACATTTCTTCTTCGCATTTTACATGGGCTATGTATCGTAAGAACTTCGTCCACATCGTACTACAGACTTCTCAATTGGCTGAACCATACTGGTTTCCACGACGACTGTCTCATCAAATGTGAACGTAGCAAATATTCATCTTCACAGCCACACAGCAAGACAGGGCTTTTAAGGGGGGAGAACAATTTTCGACTGTCGCCTGCCCGAAGCTGCCAGACAGGGGTAGAAAGCGTTAGCGCCTTTCTCATGTGATCACACCACCCCACCAAATCTTGCTGCTTCCACAACCGTTTACGCAAAATCCAAACACTGAAAGATAAACATTCACCCGACCACCGCCCCCTTCTACTTTCTCGCTCTTCAGACCGAAAAGCACAACTAGCTCTGTGACTTTGGGCATTAAACATTCTTGAAGAAGCTTTTGTGGGTTTGCATTCATCCGTTACATCCTCGAGTCGACATCCTTTGATGTTTATCTGTCTGCAACAGTGAAAGGGTTCGCTGACCGGTTTCCGCCTCGCAGACCTCACCATTCAAGTCGTCGCATAGAATCAGTCGTATACCATGGTAAGCCTTCTCAAATCCACCATCCACCACAAATAAACCTTTGCTAACCTTTCTCGAAAACAATAGGCTTCCTCAGGGTCAGTATCTTCCACTGTCTCCGCTCCACTATTGTCGATACTATCTGTGTCACTTCTGCCGCTTACGACGAGCCTCTTCGACAATTTCATCGAATTCGATGTTGACGTGTCTGTACAGTATCTCCATCAACCCAGAATGTATCTCGTTGACGAACTCGATGAGAGTCGATAAGAAGATTAAGTGGATTGTCTTCAAAATCAACAATGAAGGCACAGAGGTCGTCGTTGAGAAATCTAGTGAAAATGCAGATTGGGAGCAGTTCCGCGAGCACCTAATAAACGCCCAGCACCCTAACAAGAAGGTATGAGTGCTCTTACATTTGAGGTAAAGTCCAAGCTAACGCGCAGCTACAGGGGGTTATGGGCCCAGGACCTCGGTACGCTGTGTATGACTTCGAGTGGGAAACTGCCAGCGGAGAAGGAACCAGGTATTTGCTGAATATGGTCCCATAATGATGAGATACTGATAGGATTTGTAGAGGGAAGCTCACCTTCATTTCGTGGTCTCCAGATGACGCCACTCCTTGGGTACATAAAGTTCATTGTCCCCATTCCACGTCTTTTAGCTAACCATTTATTAGCCTAAAATGATCTATTCCTCTACCAAGGAGGCCCTTAAGCGCGTTTTGACTGGAGTTTCTACCGACGATCTTCAAGTCAATGATGCATCAGACCTGGAGGAGAATGAGGTGTTGAAGGCAGTCAGCAAGGGAAAAGCTGCGCCAAAATAAATGCATGCGGACACCTTTCGTGATTTTGGGATCGACGGAGAGACAGGGATGTTTTTATTGGGTGCTCATTTACCTACGATTATATGATAGGAGGCGATGTCATTCTTCTGCAGACGGATTAGTCAATTTCGCGTGAGGAACATATGAAGATATTAAAAGCAACTTTGACGACCAGTTTTCTTTCTGGGTATTATTTGGTTCTTGCGAAGCTTTTCAGCCACACCGTGTTTCTGGGCTTTGGCTCTAGCCATCCATCGTATCATAAAATATTAGAATTATTGGCTAGCTTCCTCCCAGGCTTTTCTGAAAATGCCATACACCTTATGACCTTGTTCCTCATTCCTAAGTCTCTGCACCAAATATCCCTTCAAGTCGTCCCAGAACTCCCCTCCTGCAAGAACTTCTGTGCCGCTTGGTCCCTGTGCAACAGGAGCTTTCTCGGAGGTCTCAGGTTTCTTCACAGATGCAGCTCCACCCATAACCATAACACTGAATTCGGCATCTGTATCCTCTTCACCAATGACTTCTTTCAATACCTTGGCATCACCGACTGGTTTCTTCTTATACAATAGCTTCAGTTTGTCCACTGCAATGCCTTCTTTTTCCGACAATGACTCTTTGATATTGAGGATAGAAGTGTTTGGCGAAAGTGCGGACAATTCAACGTCGAGTGGGGGGTTTCGCAGAGATTTTAGAGTCACAGATATACTGCGCTCCTGACCGGGCGCTAACTTCTGGCGCTTCGCAAAGGGTTTGGCCATTTTTGGGAGGATAATCTGATATAACCATTAGTGTGCGACTACATAAAATACAATGAGGGGAACCATACTGCCCCTCTCGAAGGATAGTTCCGTGGGTCTTCAACATGATCGGCAGACAGTTTTGTAGGTCTCGACTCGAGTGTTTGAAGGAAAGACTTCGCAAAGGTAAGCTCGGTCATTTTGACTGAATGAATTTGGAGGGTGAGATGGGATATAAACAAATTTTGGTTACTGTTGAGAACGAAACACTGACGATGCTTGATATCAAAAGTCTTGGCATCGGAGAATCGGCGCCCGAGCTGATAGGCTTGAAAGACGCTAAATCTTATCGTCCAGAAAATTATGTTCGTGTGGAAAAAAAGTTCCCAAAAGCGCATCCGCGAAATCTCAAATCCCAATTTTTAATATTCAGACAAGCAATTTTTCTCACAGTCATTCACAATGGGTGTGGGAAGACGCATGAAGAAGCAGGGAATGCCTGAGCCTCTCGATGAGGCACATTTTACGAACCTCAAGCGCAAAGCTGGAATGTCAGTGGCAGAATCCAGGGCAGAATCTTTGCAGTATGCGAGCTCAAAAAAACGAAGAACATCGGACAAAAAGACCACTGGAACAACCAATGGCAAGAAAAACTCGGCGGCACAAAATGCGACGAAAGGAAAGTTTACCAATAGCGTACCAACGCCGAAATCCTTAGCAAAGAAGTCGAAAAGGACTGAAGCTGTGCCGCTGCCAATGTCTGACGAGGAAATGGATAACGGATCCGATACTGACGATTTGATGAAGGACGAATTTGATGATCTAGAGGACTCTGATGACGAGGAAGGCGAGGGGTTAAAGGATGATTTCTTGGGGTCGGAAAGCGGAAGCGATGTGTATGACTCTGGAGACGATCACCAGAAGACTATGTTCTCGGAGGATGAGGACGAATCCGATGCAGAAGAGAAGTTGACTGCTGCGAATATCGCGGGTCTGTCAAGGAAATTAGACGAGCAAATGGCGGAGGAAGCGGCTGAGGCACAAGCTGAATTGGAAGAAGCTGCGATGCAAACAAATATTGCGGGCGACAGACCACGCATTTTGGAGGATAGCGACGAAGAGGGTGGAGGGGTCAAGTCCAATGCTCTTTTGGCACCAGATTTGCAACTGTTACGAACGCGTATCAATGACACCATTCGAGTTCTCGATGACTTCTCGAATCTTTCAGAGGAGGGCCGCTCAAGAGCTGAGTATACGGCTCAGTTGATCAAGGACATATGTGCATACTATGGTTACTCACAGTTTCTGGCGGAGAAACTTTTCAATTTGTTCCCACCGAAGGAGGCTCATGCTTTCTTTGAAGCCAACGAGACACCGCGACCTGTCGTCATTCGTACCAATACTTTACGGACACATCGGAGAGACCTTGCGCAAGCATTGATCAATCGCGGGGTAGTTCTTGAGCCCGTCGGTAAATGGTCTAAGGTTGGTCTCCAGGTTTTCGAGAGTGCTGTACCACTTGGTGCGACCCCAGAATATCTCGCAGGTCATTACATCCTTCAAGCCGCGTCATCTTTCCTCCCAGTTATGGCTCTTGCGCCCCAAGAAAACGAACGAGTGCTGGATATGGCATCTGCTCCCGGAGGAAAGACAACTCACATGGCTGCATTAATGAAAAATACCGGCTGCATATTTGCCAACGATAGCAACAAGACTCGTGCTAAGGGTCTAATTGGTAACATTCATCGTCTAGGCGCGAAGAATGTAATTGTTTGCAATTATGATGCCAGAGAATTCCCCAAGGTGATTGGAGGATTTGATCGTGTATTGCTTGATGCACCATGTTCAGGAACAGGAGTTATCGCCAAGGATGCTAGTGTGAAGACCAACAAGACTGAGAGAGATTTTCTGATGCTTCCGCATTTACAGAAACAGCTCCTGCTCTCTGCAATCGACTCGGTTGATCACGCAAGCAAGACGGGTGGCTATATTGTTTACTCCACGTGTAGTGTTACAGTGGAAGAGAACGAACAAGTTGTACAATACGTACTAAACAAGAGGCCAAATGTTAAACTCGTCGAAACCGGTCTGGCTTTCGGTAAGGAGGGTTTCACCTCATATATGGGGAAGAACTTCGACAAGAACATGAAGATGACGAGGAGATACTATCCTCACGCTTACAATGTGGACGGTTTCTTCGTCTCAAAGTTCAAGAAGACGGGTCCTTCGCCTAAGAGCAAGCCGGGGGATAAAGGGGTTGAGAAAGAACTAAGCGAGTTGGATATCGACAAAGCACCAATCAAGGAGACTGAAGAGGACGAAGAGGACGACTTCGGTGGATGGGACGAGAATGAAGACGAGCAATATATGGAAAAGGCGAGGAAAAATACTCTGAAAAAGAAGGGTATCAATCCGAAGGCAGACAAGACAAAGGCGGCGGAAAAGAAGACAGAGAAAACTAATGGAGAGACAAGTAAAGCTGAAACAAGCAAGGAGGTGACAAAAGCTACCGAAGGTACCAGCGAAGAGGAAAACAAGAAGGAGAAGAAGAAGACGAAGGTCACCAAATCAAAGTAAATAATTTCGGGCAAAGGGACTGGCTGTTTTGATTGTATTACATGTCCTTGGCATTATATATGCTGGCGGAATGGGTTGGAACAAAAATTTGCTGTAGCCTTTGATTATTGGCCGGAATGAGAAATAATTACTTTCTCTTATCTCATCTTCTTACTTGAACAGTACTATGCATCTGAGCTTCCGTTCCCATCCAAGTCAACTCCGAGAGCTGAATAGACAGCTTTTACATATGCTTTCGTTCGCTCTGATCCTATTCCAACATTACTGAACTTATTCATAGCATACGAGATAGTCAACCGCCGATCGAGATCCATAATAATGATCGACCCACCGTACCCGCCCCATAAGCAAACGCGACCTTCAGGTAACCAATGAAGGTTAGTATTCTTCCCCGTCAGCCCATAGCCAATCCCAAACCGAAAAGTTTCCCCAGTCACAAGATCCTCACCATTTGACTGTTCCTTGAAGATGAGATCGATAGTCTCAGGCGACAGCAACTTCCTCCCATTGACCACACCACCGAGTGAGATGGCTGAAAGCATTCGTGCTACTCCGTTCGCATTACCATGTCCATTTCCAGAACCTATTTCAGCTTTCCTCCACTCTGGTGTTTCCGCAAATCCGGCCACCATTGGGGGATTTGCAAATACTTCTGCTGCTAAGCGTCCGACTTTCACACTCGAAGGGCCAGCAGTCTTTGGAAAGACGAGCTTTGCAATCCGTGGCCAATCTTTCTCCGCCGCGCCGATCTGGAAATCAGCGTTCAGAGGCCCCGCGATTTCTTCAGCAACAAATTGCGTCAGAGTCTTTCCAGTTGTTTGACGAACAAGTTTGCCAACAAGAAACCCATAAGTGACAGAATGGTATCCAGATGCCGTGCCCGGTGTCCACCATGGAGCTTGTTTGGCTAGCTTCGCGGCGCTTTCTTCGAAGTTGCGCAGGTCATCATGGGTGACTCTTTCATCCCAGCCCGCGAGACCAGAAGTATGCGACAAGATATGTCGTACCTCTATATCTCCCTTTCCATTGGCTGCGAATTCAGGCCAGTATTGCGAGACTTGACTGTATGGATTGAGAAGGCCACGATCAATCAGCACAAGAGCCGCGAGGGCTGTTATGGCTTTAGTAGTAGACATGACGAGAACGATGGTGTCGCGCTGCCAGAGCTGGGTCTTCGACTCATCAGTATATCCACCCCAAATATCGACGACGTTTTGCCCGTCGAGATTGACCGTTATGGATGCTCCAAGCTCATCGTCATCTTCGAGGAACTTTTGGAAGAGCTTTTGGACGGCTTGGAACTTTTCGTCGCAGTGTCCAGATACTTGTGCCATTTTTGTTGATTTTGTTGATTTTGTTGTAGGATTTCGATGTATCACAAGAATGGTGATAGGATTGATAGCGAAAGAGTATTCCACGTGAATAGTTGAGATAGCTTGGGGAAAGCAGCTAAATAAGACCTGTTCTACCTTTATAGTACTTGCTTTCCTCGGCGTAACATTACGCCAAGCTTTCTATCGAATTCTAGACAGACCAAGCCGCTCCCCTACATAATAGGGCTTCTCAGCCAACGGGATAGCTATTATCCAGCCTCTTAGAGCTACAAACCCCTAGTCTACAGGACCCTAGCAAATAGAACTAATTGGATGTTTGACTGACGACGGTTGTCAAAATCACTTCTCGTTTTCATATAAATTTGGGACATCCACTCGTCAGACCGACAACGGTAATTGAGCGGCATTATGACCAGATCGTATCCTTTTCTAATGCTTTTAAACCACTTCGATTTGTAAGTCTGCCAATGTTGCGCTCGGCTCCCACTTCCACTGTGAGAAATGTGCGCACGGACCAATATCATCACCCTAGGGGGGAGACGACATGAAAAGCAGAGACACAGTCGTTGATTCTGGAATGCGAACTGCCGACCTGGCCATTTTATGATTTGGTAAAAGTTATGTAATCCTCGAACATGTCATAGATCATTGGAACACAAAAATAAGTGGGATGTTGTCGAATACAATTGGCATTGGCCAGCCTGGTGCTACCCCTGTCGTTCTGAGCACACTAAGCTTTTCTTAGCTCCGGGGAAGCTCGTCGCTACGTGGAAGCTCCAGCAGAGCTTCTATCTCTACGCGTAGCAGCCAGGATATTTGGAGTCAATTGCCAAAATGCGTTCTGTATTGAGTTCACGCATGAGTCGAGATAACGTCACAGCCAGATCTCGTCGTCGACGCAAGCTTTCGCGCCGCTTGCACGGAGCACCCCAACGTCCCCCCGTTCTTACTAAATCTCCTACTCAGAAATACCAACGGCTTTTCTCTTCCGAGATCTATGGTCTCAAAGCAATCAACGACCCCGTCAGTGGTTTGCGGCGTCTTCTGACAGATCCAAGTTCGATCGTCGTCGCTGTAAAAGGCACGTGCCAACGCAACGGACAAGAAAACGCCGTCGCCAGCTATGGTGTTTATTTTGCCGAAGACGCACACCACCTTAACGAGAACGGAATAGTTCCATTTCCGAGCCCTCAGACAAGCCAATACGCGGAATTGTTTGCCATGATTAAGGCGTTGGACAGAGTGCATCAGTTGATTATTGGTGGGGAGGATCTGGGTCAGGTGGTCGTGAAGACGGATTCACAGTATTTGGCTCGCGGAATGAGGGAATGGATTTGGAAGTGGTCGAAGAATGGATATAGAAACTTTAGGGGAAAGCCGGTGGTTAAGTTAGTTTGATGATTTCCTTTGCTGACCCCCTCTGGTTTCCATCTTCTGCTGCTTGGTTCTCAGCTTTTTCTCTTGAAAACGGCTCCTACGTCTACTTAGTGCGTTTGGCTGACGGACATGTATAGCGGGAGAGCATTTAAGTATTTGCACGAGAAGATGCTGCTGCTAGAGCAGGAGTATGGCGTCTTAGTGGGGTTCTGTGAGGTGCAGAAAAAAGACAGTGAGAGAGCGGGACGGTTGGCTAGACAAGCCTTCTATTGTTAGGCATTCTCCAACAATATTAACTGTAAAATGTATCTGTGGGTGAGATCTGACTCCGTTCTCCATAGTCTAATAAGAATGGAAGGCAATGATCTCGAGGCGGATTGGCTCTACTTTCACTTAGGCAATTGTAGACGGTTTTCTTGTCTTTTCCAAACCCATCGTAGGCCTCAGTCAAAGATATAAATCCTCCAAAATCTCAATTCTTCACTCTACAGAGCCTTACGTGTTACATGAATCACAGCTTAGAGTGTTAAAGCTCGGATTTCTATGTTTGAAAATCTTTCAGTTCTTAATAAAACCAAGAACAGTTACCACCAATGCTTGTTTTGATACCCTAGATTAGTGAAAGTTTACATTCTGTTCAGTTTCTTCGATGCTCCTTTCGATCCTCCACCAAAATCTCACGGCGGACGAAAAGGGGGCGGGGCGACCTAAGCGAGTATTACTGCGAGATCCGCCATACCAAATCCGTCTCTGTCCAGATTATTGGCATGCCTGAATCAAACAATCATGACATCGGATGTTTGCATCACTATCTGACTGAAATTTGCGGTCGTGCCTTTGAGCAGCTCTTGCATGAACCTAGTGCAAGCTTCGAGGTTCCTTCCTATTTAGTAGCATTTTAGTTGCGAAGTAGGACATCAATGTACATTAGACACCACGCCAGTGTCATTCCTGCAAAATTCTCTTTCATCCAAAACCGTGGTTAGAAGATACACGTCGATGGCACTGGACTGATAAGGCCGAAATATCAGTTATAGGCGTCAGCCCAGATGATTATAGAGGTCAGTTCGAATTGAAATACAGATCAGTTCAGTTGAGAATATAATGGGCTTGGAATATTATTTATTTATTTATCATGATTACAATCTCAATATCGCCTTTTCCTCATTCACATACCACTCAGTTCGGACTCCATATCTGGATTCAATCCCTTCCAGATTTAAAACATATATCAACTCACGTATATAACCTTACAAAAATATACCCAATGTTACCTAATGTTCGTCCTTCAAAGAGGCTTTTCCAGTACTGGAAGACTAGGGACCTAGATTGCCAATTCAGACTCGATTATTCCACGTTGAACAACCCTAAAAATGGGAAAGAGTCAGATACAGTTGTGGTTACTAGCCGCAATACAAACAAACTTCAAGACAACATAGCCGCCAAGGAAGCCTCCAATCTACACAAAGCCAATTCAATTTCCGGCTATGATCAAATTCGTCCGTTCCAACACACCAAGCCTGCATCCGATGATTCATCAACGACCTTGAAGAACCTCAACCTCTATGTTGCGGCCTACTGCAAATACTCCAGAGAACCACAAGCCATAGGCACCTAGGCCATTTATAAAGGCAGCGAAAATCATTTCCGTGGGGTCATGCGCAGATATCCCAATGGGGCTCCCGAGCGACGGGAAATACTTAGTTTCCAAGTGATGAAGCTCTTCGCCGTCCGACAAACTATTCAACACATTACCGACAATTACACATTCTTTGACAGCAGGTATCGTAAAGAGCTCAACATTTACCTTCCTGACTACAACTTCAAGAAAATTCTATGCGCCCACATTAGGCGCACACGCACCCAACAATGTGGTATGCGACTCAATGCAGCTATAAAATCCATGCTCAAGCTTTTGAATATACTGGATGACCTTGATATGAAAGTTCATTTCATTGTGGAACTCAGTGCTAAAGGGTCTCAGCTTGCTAGGGACATGTTCAGACTTGCTCCAGTCTCATGGACCAAAAAATGGACCCCTATTCCGGGATTTGGGGAGGACATATCAGGGACTTTTGAGAGGTGTGGGATGCGAAATGTTTGGCGGGAGAACGCTGGTTCAGTCGTGAACTTTGATGATTTGAACAGTGGAAGACTTCACCCGAGAGCGAGGGGAAATCAAGCGTGGAGAGACAAGGTGTGGAAGGACTGGTGGAAGAAAAACTGGAGGAAGGTCTGGGATGTGCAGGAAGATGAAAAGTGGGAGGAGAAGAAGGAGGAGCTAATGCAAGAGTTGGAGAAGGAGTGGCAGAAGGAAGAATTGAAGCTGGAGGAGCTAGATATGGATAAGCGGGAGGATTGGAAAGACTGGGTTGAGTGGTAGGGACCATTCAGTTCACCAGGGAGGTGGCTAGGTGATCCTATGAGTTCGGTGTTTGATGCCCGCAGTATTTGGAACATACAGAATTGTGAAATACACATCTTGTATAGAACAGGTAATATCAACTATACCATTCTAAATTGCTTTCCTGACTACGTCATCTGAGTTCAGCTGCAATGTGGACAATTACCAAGACCTTTACTAACGACTGCTTGCTGCTTAGCACACATGTAACTAAAGTCCAGGAAGCTTGGAAGATAGGCCGGTAAATGAGCTAGATGGATGAGGCGAAGTACATGTACTTGAGTACTACATGTGTCTTTCGTTTCTTCATTTCTAGGACATAGTAGTATGCGAAGCTTCACTGGGTGGCTGCCTCTTCGGGGAACTTCGAGATGAGTATCACAAAGCCACTTGTGGGGTCACCGGCCAGACAAGAAAAGAAAATTGGGTGACTCATCATCGATGATAACAAAGGAACACAGCATATACGCACTCAAGAAGAAACAAACATATTGACTGCATCCCGAGCTTCAATCTTTTCGAGTGTTTGTTGTCGGCATATCGCATATCTATGCAGTCAGCACTAGATGCAGCAACCGAGACGGAAGCTCACTACAGTATTCCGTTTTCACGCGCCATGGTCTTCGCCAATCTTCCTCCTGACACAGCTGAAGTGCACGTCGTACTGCATCATACACTGGGATTCGTACAGCAAAATCCAGGCTGAGATGGTTGTTGATCCATGAACCGGTGCGCCGGAACGCGACCGCGATGCATGTTTCCGCACGTCACATTCCATCGGAAGCTTTCACACATAAGACTTTGGCTGTGTTTGTTTGAAATTATTATATTTCTTCTTCTTCTTTTTTTCTCTCTTTTTTTTTCTTTTTTTTTTTTCTTTTCTTCTTTTTGCTGGAAGGATTGGATAATCATCGCCGATTAAGATCTAGAAGCTATTTGGGTGTATAATCATCTTAACTTCTGTCCTTACAATCACACAACACTGCAGAATGCGAATTCTTCCTAGGTCCCAAGGCAAAATTGTTGTTCCTGTCGGTTCAGTGCATTCACTGAACTACCGAAGAGGGACTACAGGACATAGGATACACGCTGTAGCATAGTAATTAGTACGGGA